>JACCGJ010017231.1:0-109136 GCA_013407085.1 Atriophallophorus winterbourni
AGTGAGCGGTCGAGAACAAGTTTTTTCCAACTCGCGGGTTCAATGTTTAGAGATTTCATATCTCTTTTACAAACGTTTTTATACCGCAAGCGCGATCTACTCAATGGTGGATCTCTTGATTTCGCCATAGAGTAAAGCCTGAGAATACGACCGCTTTCCATTCTGTAGACGTGGCCAAGCCAGCGTAGGCAGTGTTCAGTAGAAGAGCTTAGTTTACAGATATGAAAATCAATATTCATGGAATACAATTCGATGATGTTATAGAGTAAGCTACCATATCAAGACCTCGGAATCCAAAATTGTGAAGAAGCCACATAGAAAAATTGAATTATGCAATAGCTTTTTTCGAATTTTAAGCTCATTGTTAATGTTTAAATAAAAAAGAAACATGGGACACAATCAAACAAAATTAACGAGATATTAACAATATTAACAATATTAACAGTTCAATGACGGCATACTTTTGACAAAGATATATAAAAGCGAATGAGATCACGGAATGCAGATATAATTACGCGCTTACAAAGCGATTTCGATATATTGAACAGCTGGTCAGAGCGAAACAAATATCTATTCAAATTCAGAAAGTGTAGAATGTTGCAAATAGGCAAAGATTTCCCATTCTTATACAACCTTGGATCGAAACAACTGGAATGGACAACAAAAGAGAAGGACCTCGGTGTATGGATTAGTGGAAGTCTTAAGAATAGCATGCAATGTGAAGCAGTGTACAACCGAGCTAGCCGCATGCTAGGTATGCTTCGGCGTATTTTCGGACATTTTTTCCGGGAATCATTCTCCATGCTCATAAATACGTATATTAACCCGGTGATGGATTACTCAGTGCAAGCTTGGGCACCGTGGCTACAAAAGGACTTCAAGCTGCTCGAGAGGATTTATCACAGAGCAACTAAAATGGTTGGCAGTCTCCGCAACCTACCATATGAGAATCGACTTGAGCAGCTTAATTTGGATACACTGCTTCGCAGAAGGGTTCGATTCGATCAAATACTAACCTACAAAATAATCAACTCTAAGGCGCACCCTCTGAGGCATCTATTTCGCCTCCGGTCAAGCCATGTCACACGTACTCACCCATTGGCTTTGATATTCCACATTCCCACCGGAACTGCCGCCGGTTCTTCTATTCGGTGCGCGTTGGTTTCTTATGGAACTCCCTACCGTCAGATGTTGTCCAATCATCTAGTGAAAGGATTTTCAGGAACAAATTGGATATATTTATGCGTAGTAATTCCACCCTACATCCCGTTTATATAACACGATCTTTATCCAAACGAATATTTTTTCCATCATACAGCGACAATACATGACATTTTTGTCTAACTAAAAACTGCCGATCTTCCTAATGCCTCAATTTATTTTATATATATATTTATTGTCCTTATACGATTATCACGTGGTGTTGTACAGCTACAAGCTTTTTTATACCATTAATTATTGAATCTTCAATCTTGAATCTAGATGGTTATATGCTGTGTTTTGATAGAGTAGTAAAAAGAAAAATGAGCTTTCAGCAAGATCATTGTGATTTGGGTGGGAGTTACCAAGAAGAAGAATATCTTTAATAAGTCGACCACTAAATGTAAAGTGTTGTACAAAAACATTCATTTGCATTCATTTCCATTACAAACTCGCCACGACAAGTTTCTTGCTGTTTACATTCATCCGGTAGCGGCAGTACGATCAAGATTCGCATGCGCTCAAAACAGTGAAAGAATGAAAAATATGTTGTGCTTGTAAGCCACTGTTGGGTAAAGTTGGTACGACCAACCTTTTCAATAATATGTGCCAAAACACATGTAGATAAGGTTAAAGCCGTTGCCATAATCAAAAATGCTCATTTACATGCATATCTATCACGCACACCTCACAACCTTTGTTGTTTGATTATAATTTCAAAAATGCTGACAGAAGAGAGAGAAGAAATATTTTTATACAACGTCTAATTATCTTGAACTCTCTCGAACAGTGAGCGGGAAAATTGCAGGAGAACAGTATAAAAGATGAGGTAATATACCAGATGGTCTGATATAAAAGATCAGTATATACATAACGCTGAGTAAAGGAGCATGCGTAAAAAGAGAGTCAACGAACTTGAGTGAGTATAAAATGATGAATTCATGGTATGTTATTGTAAATGGTGACTCATGGATAATCGACAAGTTTCTATTTGCTAAAGTACATTGAGGTAATTCCAGAAAACTGTAGATTGATACACGGAGCATCCAGTCTGTCATCACGCACATTAGAGAACACAAGTTTCAAATCATTTTTGAAATTTAAAAGCAAGAATCATTTTTCAGACCACACAATATTTTCATCTAAGGTAATTAAGAGATTATCTGGATGGTTGTTTACAATAACAGCACACCCATTGGCCACATTATCAGCGTATTCGAAATTAAAATTTAAGAGCGGTTTCGGAAGAGCATATAAGTACAGTAAAAATAATTGAAAAAGGGTTTTCACAATTAGGAGGAAAAAGACCGCAGTCAATGGAGTTAAAATTATTGAAGTCGCTTTATTATGTATCCACATAATCACATGACGATGTCGTATATTATATACACAATTTTCAGTAGTTCTACGAGTTGCGCACGCTCTACACGGTCAAACGCTTTTGTGAACTCAAAGACGCATATTTTAACATCTGATGATCTTTAGTCGATTTTGTGTAAATTAATGTGAATTTAGAAACTTGATTGAGAAACAACCATTAAAAACTTTGCAAGATAGATGTAAGACTTTTAGCGACATCCGCTACAACATTGAATTGTATTTTTAGATTTTGCCGAACTGTTCATCAACCGCTATTCTTCATCACATCTGAAGAACGTATGTCGTTAAAGAACGATTATTTTGTAATTATGACAAGTGAATTAAAGAAAAACACAAAACTATTTGTTCTTATCCTGACCTAATCGGCCGACTTGAATTTACGAATGTATTAATGTCGGTTTGCTCTCAATTTTCACCATTTTGTGCATTAAAATATTGAGCTGACAAAAGGTTCCTTTATTATGTAATGAACAGCACACGCGTTACCAAGCTTGGTTACTTTAAAACATTGTGAATGACTTCCATGTAGTTATAAAAAAGTACAGTTGAACGGCTCAAAGATGGCTGAATTCTAAATTGTTTAGTCCTAGATGATTTTCTATCCCAGCTGGCTCTTACTCTGGCAAACTTTGTTTGGTATCATTTTCAATACCGGTTTGTTTCATGCATCGTGCTAGTTCTCATTATTTTTAGTATGCTTCTGATGAGAGTGAAGAGAATAAAGTTTAAAGACGTATGACAACATAGGCTGTGAAAAAGACATGACACTTATTTTGGTCTGAAAGTTGACGATACACCATACTAGAGGTAGGTAGGCTGTTTCAAAAGTTTCGGCGTTAATAATAAAACAATCACTCGGCTTTCTTCAAAACAAATCGAAGGTTTTGATGGCAAATCATTTCGCATTTTGTTCTTATGATGATAATTTGTAAGTGACTTAAAATTGATAATCAGAAAAGTGGCCTATTCAAGGCCATATAATGAGAATGAGGACAGTGCTTCATTCGAAATTTTCGAAGTTGCCTCTCTAGAAGAGTGTACAAGTTACACATAGAAGAAACATATTCGCATAAAACCTACACATGATATCACCGAGATAATTTAGACCGTAATTGTTCTATGAGCAGTTCTTTTTGGCAAAGGTAACGTGGAGCAATAGGATAAATGACTTCCGATATGATGAAGTTCTAGAAGGCAGTATGAGGTGTTTTGAATGGTGCCCGGTCACTTAATCGTCATACAATTAATTGCTGAAACTTAATCACCAGACATTTAACCCTCAAGTTTATCAGCAGTCACTTAATCTCTGGTCATTTAATCCCCAGTTTGATAACTTCTGATTTTTAAAACGTCAATCTTTCCGTAGTTGAGTATCGCTGAATTGCTCGAGATGTCATACCATGCAACAAAAATTAAGTGAACTAGGGATGAGAGCAGATTAGGAGGCAGAAGATGATTTACTCTTCATGATTGTGCCGTTGAATGATGCATTAGAGTCACTCTTTTCTTGCCAACATCCCACCATGTGGACATTTCTTAACGGTTTGCGAAAGGATTGCCGACAGCATACGGTCTCAGTTTTTCAAGCAAGTGCTGGGGTTCATAGCAAACAGAAGAAGAAGTATGCTGAGATATGCGAATTCTTCAGAAGTTATCAAACTGACTGACTGAAGATTAAGTGACTGGGGATTAAGTGACTTGGGGTTAAGTCTGGGGATCAAATATCTGGTGATTCAGTGTCGACGATCAAGTGTCAGTAAACCGTTTTGAATGGGTCTTATAGCAATATTTACTGTTATCAGCTTCATTGACAAGTTACAAAATACAATACTAGTTTATAAGAGCATTACAAAAATTCAGATTGATCAGCTTTTTCATGCCGCTCAAGCAGTATTTCATCCATCAGAATAAAAGATTGTGAATGATTAGAATAAATGCATTGTTAAATTCATGTCCCATTTATTCAACACTTTGTATAAATGAGTTTCAATCCAGAAAAAGTTCTCAATAAAGTCCTCAATAAATTTGTAAAAATTATTTTCTATTTTTAAATAATTTTTAATCATCTGGAACATGGGATTTAATTCACGCACATTTGTGTCGTTTTGTTTGAAACAACTACGCACATGCACGCCTCAACGAATCGTTGACATCTGAAACATTCACGTTATCCACAACCTAAAATCGCGAGATTCCAAATTACTTATCTTAATTATCTCTTTCTTACTGGCAAACAACATCACTCCCATTTATAATAAACGAGCAATACGAGGGAAAATTATTCAACAGAAAAAGAATATTAATAATAATTAGTTACACGCAACGCGAAGCATTCAAAGGAATATATAAGTCTGTAATCTAATGAATATTTCAGAAACACGTGTTTTCAATGTTTTATTACACTATAAGTATATCCATGGAATTATACTTTGAGAATATATTTTAGAATTACAAAAATAGTACCACCGACGTGATTCGGAAACTCAGCCTATTATTAATAGTTTACAAATAGATGGATTAATACACAAATTAGGTCTTGAATAGCTGGGATAGCGTGATAAAAGAGTAATATTTCAATATGATGCTCATGGAGAGAAATAACTGTTCAATTCGAATCTGAAAACCAATTCATGCAACTTGTGGATAAGATATTGCCTGTAATCACGGCAAAGCTGAACAACACTGGACAGGATTTCTTTAACTGAGATTCTCCTAGACTATGTTGCTGATATAAAGAGATGCGGCTTACAAGAGCTTGACCCCTTGTCGTCTATCAAGAAGAAGAAGAAACCAAGTACGAAATGATAATCTTCACATTATCACTCAAGTAAAAAATTGGAGTAATAGTGAGTTAAACATATCGCTGAAATGAATATTTAAACTTCAAGCGGCTTCAGACAGTTTCTGTTTCTATTAAATAATGTTTAAAATCAAATATCGATTATACAATTGCGTCAAAATAGATATAACCTATAAAAATATGAAAAGACTTTATAAAGCTGCAAAACGTAACAATTACTCTAAATTTAGATTACTAAAATGATTTAAATGACGTGACATACTGAGTGAACCATGTAATGCAACCCGATTCAATCAGCTGAACCAGAGCCAAAGATATACGAAAAGTAATTTGACTGAAGGTCACAAAGTTAATGTAATACCGAGATAGACAAACAACTATTAGATAGATTTCAATCATTTCTAAACTGCCGAAAAATATTATTTTTCAATAATATACGTGCCGAAATCATTTTGATTGAATTAAGTGTTATCAAACAGACGTTAGCTGTACGTTCAAATTGTTTATATTCTCCATGCTCATCCAAAATCACAATTCGGATTTTTTTATTTTCATTGACATTGCTCATAATTGATCATGAAATAATTGCGATATACAGAGTTTGTCGAATGTATGTAACTATTTATAGCAGACTGATGATTCTGATGAAAACTATGTCCATATGCCAAATGAGTTATTGTTTCTGCCTGTCAAAGCATTATGCTCCGTTTATAGTTCAGTTCAGTTCGCTTGGCACAGGTCTGTAAGTGGCTGATAAGCCAATCAAGCGTTCAGAATTTCTGTCGGTAGAAAGCGTCAAAGGAGCTCCCACTACTGCCAAATTTGGTTCATTGTTTTCTGGTATCCTTGTCATATGCGATGAAACCTCATGTGTTTTCCAGGCCGTCCATCGGTCCCAGTATTTGTAGCTGCGACAGAGAAAAACGGAAAGGGTTTCTCTTCACTAAGCCGGTGAGAGGTTAGCTATGGAAAATTAGTGCGTACATTTAAAACATGACATTTAAAACGAGTCATTATATAACAGGATTTTTTAAGTGAACAAAAATTGCCAAATCTGCCGACAAGCGACGTGCATATTCGTGGAAAAAATCTGGGAAAAGCTCGTGCCACAATTCATCCAAACGGATTTAGCATGCACCTACTGATGTGCAAGCCATTAGTTTCTCATGCAGCTTGTTCCATAGGCTAACAACTCTTTCACTGAAGTAGTGTTTCCTAAGATTCAGACGTCTTTGGTTTTCGCGAGCTTCAATTGATGTCCACTAGTTGAAGGGTTGAACGCTCTGGAGAACCGGTTTTGACAACCCTTATCGCCTAAGCCTTTCAAGATTTTAAAGGTTTCTATTATGTCACCCGTAGACGCCAAATCTGAAGGGAGCAAAGACTTAAAGAAATTAGACGTTCTTCGTAGGGTTTCCCAAACATACCTTCGACCATTTTGGTAGCCAGATGTTTGGAAATTCTCTAGTAGTAATATGTCTTTTTGGAAGAAGGGGGTCCAGACTTGCACGCAGTATTCTAAAAGCGGCCAGACAATCGCCGTATATATAAAGGGAAGAACACTTCCGGCGTTCTACATATCAGATTTAAGCCTAAATAGTTTTACTGTTGCTCGTTGTGCAGCTGAGGCACATTTCGCTGCCCATTTAAAGTCCGCTGTTAGGACTGTACCCAAATATGTAACCCTCTGAATAGATTTAAAGTCCATCCGACCGTTATTCGCAGTTACTGTAATTTTGTCGACTGCTGCAGACAACAGATGACGGAATAACAAGCACTGCTGCCAAACCTACCTACCTAAAGGCACAATAAGAAAAAACGTTTTGACAATGGCGGTTGCTTCTCTGCAGCTTTCTACGGAAATGAATTCTAGATGCTCAATTGGCTCGTTAGATACTTACTAACCTGTGCAACTGAACTGCAACTGAATTTGCATCTTGAAATTGCGCGGTGCGTTCAACTTGGTTGTATTTCCCACGCTCTGTTAAAAAATCATACCGAATTTTGCTATTCTGTGAAATTGCTGTAAAACAGACTAACTATTTTACTATATTATAACAAGCAACACGTTTATTTTATTACCTACTGATTTATTACGCTTGTGATAAAATCAACCTATAATTTTTCTGGTACATTTTCGTTACTCATGCTTCTCACTGTCAGACGAGTACAAATAATGCGTGCCTCAACGGCGAGGGCATTGAGTGCACAGCTTGCAAGCGCTGGGCCTACCCTATCTGCTGTGGTATACATAAACCTTAGATATTCGGAAGCAAGAACGTGTGAAAAGTACGAACTGTATACTCGATATCGAAGTGCCGGGTGCTCAACCGCATACCGTCGAAGGAAATCTTGGCTTTTAGCCACCTTCAGCCCTGTGCAACTTGAACTTGAACTTGGCTCCTTGCTTTTCGCGTAAGATGGATTCTTCTACATGCACTGAAAATCCCTATCTGGCACCCAGTGTTGGTTCCCTATTATACACTTCTTCTGAACTGAACGGTTCAGATATCATTGAATTCGTCTCAATTCACTCGTTTGGATTATACCAGTTTCGAGTTCGCGAAAGTTGAATCCTTGAAAATCCAAATTTTCGAATTATAGCCCAAATTACCCACGCGTGCAACAGACCCGGTACTTTGGAATATTGTTTCTGTTCAAATACCGTCGAGAAGAGCAAATCACTCTGAATCGACCGATATTATTTTGAAATCTGTGAGATCGAAAATCGTGAATTCGCAACAGTTTTATCCTACCTCGTTCGCTTCTCATCGTTTGGATCACTTAACTCCAATCCAACGCATTCACTCCACCGCTAGTTATCGATCGATCGATGACCTTGAAGCTCCATACAAAAAAGGCAGCACGTGATGTCTGTCAAATCTGTAACAAAGGGATAAGTGCCCGATCTCATGTGGTTAAATGTTTTGGCTGCCTGGGTAAAATACATACCAACTGTGATAAAGCCCTAACGCAGGAACTGGTATTGTTTATTAATAACGTCGATTTCCCCGGTGTTTGCTACGTATGTAGTGAATGTCGAAATAAACAGCCTAGTGATATAACTACAAATCCTCCCAATGAGGCAAAGCTGGAATCTCGAATAGAGATTTTAGAAAAATGTTATCGAAAACTCGAGGAGACACTTAAGCCAATTTCAGTAGATACAATTGTCAACACAATTCTACCCGGAATAGATGTTGCTCAAAGCGGTAAAAAGAATGAGACAACTACATCAAAAAGCGCACCCTTAACTGAGTGTTGTGAGTGCTTATCCGAGTGCAACAAAAATGGTCCTATTGAACCCTGCTTCCCGTGCTCATCATCGAATAAAATTGCGAACACTATAGCCAAGACTCCCCAACGTCTAGTTGCATCACACACTAACAACCCAACATTTGCCCATATTGTGACTAAAGCAGGTAAGCGTTTGACGCGAGCACAGACGCCTACACTTCGGAAGAAAGAGGAAGTCCTGAGCAAAACCGTCTCACATCATAAAGAGCCAATATACTCTATTAAACACGGAAAGAATTTAAGCGTAATCTGCACTAACGTTCCTGAAACAAATGATGCACTTTTCGACGACAGGAAAAAGCACGATTTAGCCGAATGGAGCAGACTCTGTGACATGATGAACCTGGTTCCCATTAAACCCTCAGCTATAGTTCGTTTAAGTCGACACCCGAAATCACCCCACCAGGGTGATCCGAGATTACTCAAGGTGATATTGGAGAACGAAAACGACCTGGAAAACATACTATTAGACTCATACTTATTAAGGAGTGTTGCTGGCTCAAAAATCCGTATTTTCGCTGATCTCCCATGGTGGGAACGAAAATCAAAAGCCTCCGATCCGGCATCAGCAAGAAGTTTAAGAAGTTTAGTACTGCTTGGTGTTCCTGAGTGTGCTGAAAACCTAGCACCTAATCAAACAGAAAAACATGATAGACAACAATGGAAGTTTATATCCGAAACTATCGATGTAAATGAAACTGTCGCAATAGATACGTTCAGGATACCCAAGTCCATCCAATACAAAGGGGATGGACCCCGACCGCTTAAAATCACCTTCCTGACTAGCAATATGGCTGATTTAATTCGAGCAAAATGGACTCAAAACAGTCGCAAGCTACCAAGTGGTGTCAGAATGAGTGCTCCGAAAACAAATAAACTAGATCCTGCAGACAGTATACCACTCACAAGCCCAAGTCAAGTCATTTCAATTAGCTCTCCAAAAAACGATCTGTGTCCGACTCATGCCGAGTCGGAAAAGTAGAAACGACTTCAACGCCTCAGCTGTATACTGTGAATCGGATTGAATTTATGCATACTAACCCTCAATCTTTGCCAAACATATCACAACTTGGAACTAAAACTAGTCTTTCACATTGTCCATCATTCTTAACCCATAAAACCATTAAGTGTCTCTATACGAACGCGCAGTGTCTGAGAAACAAAATACAGGAGCTTGATACCGTATGTACACAGCACTCACCGGACTTAGTTGCAATTACCGAAACATGGTTTGAACCTCATTTATCAGACAATGAAATGGGATTAAAAGGAATGTGTCTTCTCCGTCAAGACCGTGTGGGACGCGGCGGTGGCGTAGCACTTTACTACAACCAACAGTTATCCTGCAGAGAAATTGACGATATTGACCTACGTGTACAGGATACTCTGTGGTGCTCAATTAAGCTGACTACTGGAGATGATTGCATTGTTGGCGTGATTTATCGGGCTCCAAGCGCAAGTGATGCGCACAATGTTGAACTACTCCAGAAAATTCGACTTCTGGCTGCCAGATTTCAAACGCCACTCCTGGTTATGGGAGACTTCAACCTTCCAAACTTGATGAAGAATGATGCTCTTTCAACGAATTCGCTCGACGATGCGTTTCAAGAACTGATCTTCGATATTCCTTTTTATAACCACGTCTTCGATAACACTAGATATAGAGATGGTAACATGCTATCTGTCCTGGATCTAATACTAACGAGTGAGGAACATGCCGTCGAAAATCTGAGCTACGAAACTCCATTGGGTTCTAGCGACCACCTGGTCCTCTTATTCGATTATGTTTTTCAAGCTGAGAGAACGAATGACATCAACAAAACAAAACTACAACTGGATATTGGAAGTCTTCACAATGCTCTTCGAACGATTTCTGACTGGAAACCAGACACCACGGACGTGCATCGTTCTTGGGTCAACTTCAAAGAGAAGCTGTGTGATGAAATAAACCTACATTCCAGATTTGTGCCAAAGATAGCGAAGAAACGATTTACCTTCACGTTGAGAAGCCGCACAAGGAAGTGGATTAAGATACGCAACGATGCATGGAGAAACTATGTCCACAATCCGATGCCAGATAATTGGGAAACATATCGTCTGTTGAGGAACAAGGTCACCTCTCTTATCACGGAGGATAAGCAGTCTCATCAGGCAAGACTACTGACCATGATGGAGCGGAACCCCAAAGTCCTGTACCAGATCGTTAACACTACATCAAAAATTAAGCCAGGAATCTCAGCACTACGCACACCAAATGGTCTAACTACGACTGCGTTCGAGGCTGCCGAAGTTCTTGCAGGTTACTACTGCAAAGTGTTTTGCCCCAAGGAATCAGTGCATCTTACGTCGCATTCGATTGGCTTTTCCAATGAAATACTAAATGAAATCTCAATAAACAATGAGTGTGTCATGCTCAAACTTCTTCGTTTGAATACCGCAAAGTCACCAGGAGAAGATGGAATCACTCCTTTTATCCTCAAACGATGCGCATCCTCATTGTGTGGTCCACTCAGCACATTATTCCAAATTTCGCTCGAAAATAGTATCGTTCCCTCGGAATGGAAATCTGGCATCATCACACCAATCTACAAGGGCGGGAGTCGATCTGACGCTGCGAACTATAGACCAGTTACGTTGTTGCCAGTAATTTCTAAAGTGCTAGAGAGTTTAGTAGCGGAAAAGATCACCCATCACCTCGAAAACAATAGACTGCTTGCGACTGAACAGCACGGTTTCAGGAAAACATCACTCATGTCTATCTAACCTCTTGCTCACCTTAAACGACTGGACTGAGTGTGTGGACAATGGTTACTCCATCCACGCATGCTTTTTAGACATGTCAAAGGCTTTCGACCGCGTCAATCATAGTATTCTAATCCAGAAACTTGAATTGCACGGGATAACAGGAAAACTTCTTGCTTGGCTAGAAAACTATTTACGCGACAGGAGTGCCCAAGTCAGAGTTGACGGCGCCTTATCGAAACCATTCAAATTTACGAGCGGAGTGCCCCAGGGTTCGGTCCTCGGACCGATTTTGTTTTTGATCTACGCAAACGACATTCCCGAGCGTGTTAAATGCAAGATTATGTTATTTGCAGACGATATAAAGCTTTGGAGAAGCATACGTACCATTGATGACTGTGAAACTTTGCAGAAGGATCTAAACACATTGCACTATTGGTCTTTGAGAAACAAACTACCATTCAACTTCCAAAAGTGCAAGGCGTTAAACATTGGAAAGACTGTTAATTACAACTACACTCTTGGGTCCCACCAACTCGTCTGGACAAGTGAAGAGAAGGATTTGGGTGTTTGGACCAGTTCAAGTCTGAAGACTTCACTGCAGTGCAAAGCGGCATACAAAAAGGCGTCACAAGTATTGGCGTTATTGAGACGAATTTTTCGGCAGATTCTCCAATCAGTCGGTGCCCCGTATCATGAACACCTATTTGAGACCAGCGATGGAGTACGCTGTTCAGGCTTGGTCACCCTGGATTCAGAAAGACATCAATCTTCTGCAGCGTATTTACTACCGAACCACAAAGCTTGTACCCGGACTAGCTGCTAAACCATATGAAGAACGTTTGAGGAGTCTCAATCTTTTCGACTTTCGCTGTCGTCGACTAAGATGTGACCTCATACTGATGTACAATATTATGCACGTCCCTAACCATCCCTTGTCCAAACTTTTCACACGCTCGCCACCCCGTGCCAGTCGGAAACATGAACTTTCAGTGCTTATTCCCACTTCAAGACTGAATTGTCGAAGATATTCGTATGCTGTACGTGTAAGTTTCACATGGAACACCCTCCCCTCCACTGTTACACACTCAGCCAACCTGGATATTTTTAAAGCTAATTTGGACAAATTCTTGAGAGACAACCCAAACTTTGATACGATTTACACTACATGAGTTTTCCTGTTCTTCTTTTTTTATTGTATATACCTCATAACTCCAACTATGTTTTTTAAGAAGGCTAAATGCTTTTTAGAACCATTACAACTTTGAATCACTTTGAATCACTTGAATCTGATCTTATCACCATGGTAATCTTTGGCGAAGGCATTTTGTCCGACCATGAATTTCCGGGGTTTTGCCCGTGGTGTCTATTGTATTGTGCTTCCATTTCCAGGTTTTTATCGCCATACACTACTCTGTTTGTTCACATGAGATCGAAGATTGTTCTTGACATTACTTCTGCGGGTGATATGGCTTCAGGTATGTTGGAGTTTGGTGTTATCCGGTAGAACATCGATAAATTCTGCAGAACGTCTTACGTATTTCCTCTCCCTGCTGGTTTGAGCATTGCTCGTTTGAAAGATTTCACAAACCTCTCCACCTGTCCGTTCGATTGTGGATGGTATGGAGGTGTGCGGATGTGCTTCATTCCATGTTGTCGGCGAAATGAGTCGAACTTATTTGACGTGAATTGGCTTCCATTATCGGTCACCAATGTCTTTCGAAAACCAAGTCAAGCGAACGTTCCTTGCAGCTTCCTAATTGTTGTCCGAGTTGTTGCGTTGATGGAGGGTAATCTCTCTGGCCGTTTGCTGTGTGAGTCAACCGGTAAGAGATAAGATATTCCATTCAATGAGTCCGAGAAATCCAAGTGAATTCTTGGCCAGGGTTCACGGGAGTGGGCCATGAATGGAGTTCACACTTTGTGAGTGATTTCAATGCTGATTGACATTTAGAACACGAGCGAACCAGGGACTCAGTGTGTGCATTATTAAGAGGCCAGTACACGAGCCTGCGACCTAGTGCCTTCATACTATTTATCCTGGGATGACTTGTGTGAAATTGTTAGAAAACTGCCGAACGGAGGATTTTCAGAATTAGAATTACCGCTCTATCCGAAAACACAAGATAATCATCCACGATTGAAAGGGAACGCTGACGCCGTCGGAATTGTTGTAGTTCTGGGTCTTGCACAGCTTCCGGCCAGCTGTATTTATGATATTCAAATTCTTTTTTTAAGTACGGGCTCTTCTAATGTTGCATGTCGAATTTGGTCAACTGTTACCGGTAGCTTCATCGTGGTTTTGGAAACCAACAGCTGATGTCAGCATCCAGAGTTGTTTGGACCACCGGTTACCATAATCGTGGGAACGTCCATAATGGGAACGGTGGAAGTTATTTGTCAGACAATTTGAATTTAGTGAAGATGAGGGTTTGTGGTCAATGTAAACCAAATTCTCTCCGTTGCCAACTTATTTCGTCAGGAGGGTGCCATCCTAACAATCATCACGTATTGGGGTGTACACCCATCCTCGAGAGCGAACGAATGAGACCAACACAAACATACGCATTTATATGTGCTAACATTTTCCCGTCTGATTATCGATAATCTTTGGTTGTTTGTGGTTTTGCTGATGTCTGTTTAACGGTTTAATTTCATTCAAAGTGGCAAAATTGTAATGAAAGCTGTAGTCCCAAAGATTATTGCACCTTGTTCCATGGTTGATATCACATTGCGAGACTCTGAGGAGCGACCGATCTGAATAAAATGCGTAAAACTATGTTCTTGCTGAATTTTGCGCCCTATTTTCACCAAGCTATGTTTCTAGAGGAAACCTGCACAAATTCAAAAAAATTGAAATTGAATTTCACACTTTTTGACGCAGTTACTCATATATTTACGTAATTTAAGTATTTACGTATTCTGAATAAAAATAGAACCATTCGTAAAAACATAGAGGAAATTCGCGAAGTTGTATATTTAATTTGAGAAACTTGAGATGATTTTAAGTAGAATCTGTGTGAATTGTTGTTGGCCTCGTTCGGTCGATGTCGACCATGGATGTACAATGTTTGTGAATTAGGAAAAGAATATTACAGTTTATTGAGCACGCCATTCGCCCAATTGTGAATGAATTCATGTGTGCAGTTTGGTAACACACAAACACACACACACATATATATATATATATTGTGTTGATTGAAAAGCAAGATTACAAACAAATTTAGGTAACAATTTAACCATTTATATAAATATTTATCGCATCCCAGTCAAATTAGGTGAAAAAGAAAAAGAAAAAGCTTAAAGATATATTCAAAAATTTTCAGAATAGTGTTAAAAAAACACCACCAATATTGTACAAATTAAACATAAACGAAATTAATATTCGCAGAAATTGTACGCCTGATGTTATTGAGAGAATTTTTGCCGTAATTGTTCAATGAACAGTTCCCTTCGACAAAGTATCGTGAAGCATATAGGATTAAAGACCTTTCGATATGAAGACGTCATAAAAAGCGGTATACCGTGGTTCGATCGAGTCATTAGAAAGATTTACTTGCAAGAAGATTTTCAATCAACGGTGTGGTGTATCACTGAGAATAGTATTTATGAGATGATCGCAAAATGAAAAATGTTGGTTCAGGATTTTTTCAAGAATGTCCTCATCGAGAATAGAATTTACGCGTGAAACGCTCCTATTGCAAAGCTTGAACAACACAAAGTCTTTTTAAAGAAGTCGTGGGAAAATAGTAGCTGAACAGTACAGAATATGAGATAATATACAAGAGTATATTAAGTGAGAAATTAGCCTAGAATCAACGCCGAGGGAACGAAGACGAATGACTTAAAAAGAAAGCCAACTAACATTAGTTGAGAATTTATGTAATAGGTCGAAGTAAGGTTGTCAAATATGGTGACTCGTAGATAATTCACGTATTTCTTTCTAATCAGGTAAGATAACTGCTAATTGCTTCGTGATGTTTCCAACGAAGATAAGTGAACACAAGATCAGTCTCTTTTCCCTGATTTTAAGATGAGCATTTCTAGTCTGATCATGTAGTAACTCGGATTCGAAGAATTATTTCCTGGTACTGCATATCTAATGACTGCGTCACCTGTGTATTTCAAAGTGAAAGTTGAGGGTAACTGTGGAAGACTGTGGTCCACGGAAGGCTGAAAAGATGAATGGAGATAGAATCGCTACTTGATGCTGACAATTCCGGTGGTTGTAATGCATCCTTGAGGTAGAAGACTCGTGAAAAAAACTGGCTCTAGCGTTAGCGGTCTGCAAGACAAAATCGGTTATTCCGTTATCTGTCATGATAGGAAAAACACCAGGATTCAGCTTCGACGTGTTGTTAACGATTTGTTAAAGCAGTTTGGGATTTCGTTGCATTTTAATTATCAGCTGAAGCTGGTGATATTGTCTATCATCCCGGAAGAGATTTTTGACTTAATTCCTCCATTCCCGAAATTAGTCCCATGTCGACTCTTTTTTGGCAACCCTATTTCAAGCCGAATTTTACGTTCTAAACCAATTTTAGTTCGACCGAGAATTCTGAGATGGAGAACATTGCTCCAATTTTTCGGAACACAAGAGAAATTTAAATATATAATAAATGCTCATTTCCGTGCATTTACATCAGTCAAACTCCACCGGTGCTTGTACTCATTAGGTAGGGGCAGTAGGATTAGGATCCGCGTGCGCTTGAAACAGTAGTGGAATTTTAAGCAATTTTGGGGGCGTTTAGGTAATGGAAATGCATGCAAATGTGCATTTTTGAACATGATCTCGGGCTTAAACACAATCGACATACAAAGAAATTTCAGTGCAATCGGTTAGAGCAGTTTTGGGGCAACGTTTCACTTCTGACACAGAAGCTTCGTCAGACCAAGGGTCAGAACAGGGAACATGATTAAGAAGCAGTCAACCCCGGAACACTGATTTGACCTGACCGCTAAACAGCCTATGCTACGCCTACGCGGTTTCGCGTCTCGTGAGAATGACCAGGATCAATGGTCGATTTTCCTACTAGTGTGTATCCATGTCAATCTATTACAAATGAACACGGTCAAGGTCAGTTGACACAGAGGCCAACATGCGTAAAAGTACATAATTAACAAGGCTAAGAAACAAAATATTCATTTGCATGCTTTTCCGTCATTCACACCCCACGACCGGTTTCGTGCTGTTTGCACTCATCAGGTAGGGACAGTAAGATCAGGATCTGCATGCGCTAACAAGGCTAAGGTTAAGCTATTTTTGAAGAAAAACTAAAATCTAATTAACTAGAGGGTATAAGGTGAATAAAAACTATTTAATTTCGCATCAGTGCCGGATTGTGGGGATTTAAGCCCCATCCACCTTATTGGTAATTTTGACCGCCTCCGTATGTAGGCGGTTCAATACGGTTCAATACCACAAATATGTATGTATGTATGAAATGACAAGCCTGATCCAGGCAAAGTGCCGCATAGTCAAGGACTTCACGTGGCATTAGATACTATCAGATTGCCCAGGCCTAGACTGATATTGGAAAGGAAAATAGCAATGTCATTGAGACTCCAGCGTGAATTCGCATGCAGCTCACTACCGGTCGCAAAACGTTTTAGCACAGTGTTAACTGTACAGCACGATTGGACAACCGTGCGGCATTGAACATCCGCAAATATAGCCACTACTACGGCTGATAAAGGTAAAGTAACAAAAGCGATTATTTAGACGAGGTTGGGGTGCACTTATCCGAGGGTGCTTATGAACGGATAGATAATTACAAGATAAAAAACGTAATGAATAACTGCAAAATGGTAGTCTATAGGTAGTTGCGTGGCGTTAACGAGAGTTTGGGAAAGGGATTGTGGTATGACCTGTATCCCAAGTCTACTCTCACTCCCAGGTTCTACAGCCTACCTAAAATACATAAAGAAGGCATTCCTGTAAGACCTATCGTCGACAGTATCGGATCACCTGCGCACAAGTTAGCTAGACATTTGTCTTATTTGTTGAAACCTTTAGTCGGCAATACAGCCTCGTTCATCAAGAACGCATATGACTTTGCAGCACGCTTACATTCGGTAACAATTGATGACGATTAAATAATGGTTAGATTGATGTGAGCGCTTCGTTCACCAACGTCGATATAACAAGTGCGTTAAAACTAGCTAGACGGGCCTTGGAATCTGATGCCAGTTTGTCAGATCCCACAAACTTGAGCGTCCAGCAAATTATCAACGGTGTATCGATCTGCCTAAGCGTGAACCACTTCGTATTTAATGAGCAATTATATAGACAAAAAGAAGGGTTGGAAATGGGTTCACCGATATCTCCAGTACTTACGATACACGTCCGCTCATCCAAGACAGGTCTTCAGGGCCATAGCTTATTCCATTTTCCATAAAATAGAACACTTATGTAGCGACAAAAGAGACCGAAAACAGGCGCACCGTGAAGCGAGCCAAAGGCTCATAGACCACGGTTATCCAAAACGTTTTGTAAAACGCCAATTGATGAAAGTAAAATACCCATCCGAAAAATCGGAGAAAAATTGGCGTGATACAGTTTGTATACCGTATGTAAAATGCACATCTGAAGCGATACGTAGAATCTTGAACCAGGCGGCCATACGCGTAAGTTATAAGAAAGGGAAAACTATCCGTTCAGTTTTGATGCACCTCGAGGATAAGACACATTTATCTAGCGTTTCGAACAGCATCTACAGAATCAACAGTAAGGATTGTTCGGCTGTTTACATAGAGCAGACTTCCAGGGAAATTCACACTAGAATCAAAGTATACAGAAAGCGTGTCCGGAGACAGCCCCGGGATGCGAAGGAATATCAATCCTTTATACGTGATTCCGCCTTGGCCGAGCACATTTTAGATACGGGCCACTGCGTCGACCTAGAGAATGTGGCAATATTGAGACGCGGCATTAAACCATATAGCGAATGCCTACATGTGGAGGCGGTCGAAATTGCCAAGGCGGTCAATAAGGTGGATGGGGCAGAAATCTCCACAATCTGGCGCTCGGCATTGATGTGAAAGTAAATGGTTATTATTCACCTTTTACCCTCTAGTTAATTAGATTTTAGATTTTCTTCAAAAATAGCTTAAACTTAGCCTTGTTAATTATGTACTTTTACGCATGTGGGCCTCTGTGTCAACTGACCTTGACCGTGTTCATTTGTATTAGATTGACATGGATACACACTAGTAGAAAAATCGACCATTGATCCTGGTCATTCCCACGAGACGCGAAACCGCGTAGGCGTAGCATAGGCTGTTTAGCGGTCAGGTCGAATCAGTGTTCCGGGGTTGACTGCTTCCATGTTCTGACTATCACACTTGGTCTGACGAAGCTTCTGTTTCAGAAGTGAAACGTTACCCAAAATTGTTCTAACCGCTTGCACTCAAATTTCTTTGCATTCAACATACTTGTTATATACTATTAACTTCCTGCTGTCTTCATTCCACATTCTTCTAGTGTTGTAAAGTATATGCTTTTAGACCATAAACTCTTAACTCATGTTTGGCGCTTTTAACTTAATTTACCACCTGACTTAATCTATTACCTTGTTTCGAATCCTATTATCATATGTTATATGATGCTGTCAACGATCATTCTAGTGTTGTAAAGTATATGCTTTTAGACCATAAACTCTTAACTCATGTTTGGCGCTTTTAACTTAATTTACCACCTGACTCAATCTATTACCTTGTTTCGTATCCTATTATCATATGTTATATGATGCTGTCAACGATCATAGACCCCTGCAAACGAATTCTAATAACATATTTCAGTGCAACATTAAGTTTCTTTCTACGAATTATGCTGGGTGCGAGTATTATATATCCACGTAATTGTACTCTATTTCTCGCAATCGGAGTGCGGATTACGACAGAATGCCTCATGAGAATTGTCACAAATACCGAGCTGGTTGCGAATCACTATTTGGTGGAGCATAGAACTGTCAAACATCACTCGTGATAAAATTTGCACCCTGGCGTTAGAGATTCATTATTCTCTGTCGGAATTGGAGTCACCTATTTCACATGAGAATTCAGAATTCTCTCTCGTAAATGATGGGAACATGTTCAGGGATAATGAAGAGTAATTGTCCGGATAAAAACTCATCTCACAATTATTTGATTGGGCTGGCGATATGGGATCTAGAGCACACCCAGTCTCCGCCATTCATCACCCCGCCAAATTGCAAGACCATTCATTTACCTCGACATATTATAAATGAAATTTATAGGGTCTATTTCATTAGATTCTAATTCGGGTATTTTCTTTTACTGCAAATTTACTTTTATTATAATCAATAAGTGAGATTTTTGAAATCTGTGATTTTATAATCAAATGGTACTGAGAGTTATAGATGAAACGATTTTCTTTGAAACTTTATTTTACACTCGTAGAGACAAACTACAGGATTGCAGTTGTGATATATTAATTATGAGATAGATTTCCATTAAAATTACTGGTTTGTTTTAATGGAGTGGGCTCGAAGGTAAGCAACAGCTTTCTTTTAATGAGCATAGCGAGCGAAAGAGACCAATAACTATAAAATTTATTCATCTACAAGGGCTCAAGTAATAGGTAGTAGTCTGTGATTCATGTCTTTTTTTCTTGATATGATTTGAAATACTTGGCATTGTGTCATTTTAACGCAATTACTTTTTTATCTACTGTTAATAACTATTAAGTTTCACTGAAACGCCGAAATATTTAGCGGTGATATTAAAGAAAAATGATTGCTAACCAATTATTTATGGCTAAATTCGACACAGCTTAGCGTGACTTTAACACATTAGAGCTGCCATCAGATAATGTTGCTAACTTCATTTACCTAAAATGTTTTATAGTGAGCGGTTTTTCGGTCATCATCAGACGGTGTTTTTGTTGTTTGACCGATTCACGTGCAATAATTAATTAATTAATTATTTATAAGTAATGCTTCTATCATGAAAAGCACAAAAACCGAAAGGAACCTCAGAAATTTTATTTCAAAATCATAACGCGATATTTTAAACCCTTCGGTTTCAGAAAACACCCAGAGCACAATTGGGAATGCTCAAGGCCCCGATCGTTGGGCAGCCGATCGGAATCACTTCACCGACAGTAAATTGACGTCCGCTCAACGGGCTGACCAATTCATATACGCGGCAAACGTCGGATGCTCTAAGCTGTAATAAAAGTGGGGACGAGTTAGTTGTCGAATATTCCGTATACAGTGCGCCGAATAATTGCATTGAAAACAACTCACTCCAACACGATATTTGATTTGATCGGCAACGTTTCTTGAAACATATAGTATTTGGTATTGTTGGGGTAGCGTTTGAGCGGCAAGAGATTCAGCCAACTAAAATATATATATCAAATCGAAATTGAAGTGAAACCTACCAATCGGTTTATCGATCCAAGCTGACTGCTTTGTGGAACACATTGGCTTAAGGATACCAATCCTGATTGTCTGTAGTCAGTCGTTTGTGCCACAGCACTATGTTCTAGGACTGTTGTGACCGGATCCATCACGGTCTCCTTGACAATGACTTGTGTAGTACGGAGTGCAGGTGGTCTTGGAGTGGTGATGATGGGGACAATTTTCTTTTCGATGATGAGTGGGGGTTGTAGAACTGGGTGTGGAACAGGGACCGGGTATGGTACCTGCTGAATTTGTTTTTCCGGTTCGCAGCTGCAACCACAACAACATGATCCACACGATCCTCCCGATGATGAACTTGGTCGTGAGTGAGATGGATACATCAATCCACCGGATCCCAAAGCTCCTTGAAATATCGGATAGCCAAACGAAGGTTGAGCTACAACAGGGTACGCAGCAGTTGTGCTCACTTGCCCGGCAAGATATCCATAACCGAACTGTTGTTGAGCTACACCAAATCCTCCAAGCCCTAGTTGTCCAGATGAAAAGCTGGGGTATCTCGACTGCGACAACGGCAGACGTGAAATATGTGTTTGTACAATTCTTGGGGTTGTGATCACAATAGTAGACTCGGTAGTTGAAGGCCTGATAGGTGCAACTGCTGGGCCTAGCGGATCATAGTATTCCAAAGTAGAAGGAGAGTGAAGTTGGCTTTCCGTCAATGGATCATAATATTCGAGCGTCGAAGGCGCATGCTCTAGATCCGAAACACCACCTGGATTGAAACGATTTGCACTTGGGGCATAGATGTTATTTCCGCCATTTAGATCGTAATTTCCGTTTTCTGATCCATGCGAATTGCCATAATATTGCTGCAAAATTGACGCGTAACTTTGATCTGGGTATGACGCTGTGGAGGATACTTCGTAATCAGAGGTGGAACCACTGAAACGCCCCTCGTTCAAGCCGTTTAGTGGATATGCAGTTGTAGAGGGCAAAGTGTATTGACGTGTTTTCGTGGTGTAGCCTCCTCTTTTCACAGCTGACATTTCAACTCCCAACATCAAAGATGCAAGGACTATTGCAAGTAAATAATTATACATTGTCGGATTTTTGTAAGTTTTTACCGCTGAAAAGGGAAATTGTAATAACTGGTATCATATATGCTGAGGGAAATTACGAAAAATACAATTCATCATAAAATTTCTAACATTTGTTACAACTTTATGGCAGGATTCAATATTCACCACAACCTCTACGAAGCATGATGAAATTTTAAAGTGCGTTAATGTTTACGTAAAGGTATCTATTACCAACTGCTTACCTAGATACCAAGTTGTTCATGGACAGAAAAGTGCAACCGTATTTATATCTATAAATCGGATGCAAATTCCCTGGGGGCCTGGAAAATAGTCCATCACATATTCAACCCCTGAGATTTTGACTAATTATTCTCAAGGCTTCATAAAATTTACATGTACCCAGGGTAGCAGAACACGCTTTATTCAAGGTCAGTTAACCGAGTTAGAAAAAAATTGTGAATTAACCCGGATAAGCGATGATTGCTATTCGCTCAATAACCAAACGTGTTATCAGAATGTAAATAACCTAATCGTAGCAGCTTGAAGAGCCTTATTTGAGGGGATGTGAATATAGAACATTTCGTTGCAAGTGATCGTGTTCATTCCGCAAACATGGATTAATTCTATATAACAAATGACGAAATGAATAATTGTAGGCAAGAATGGAGTAATTGGTTCAATTCCAATAAGAATGTTGCGGAATGCCGATTTTCTACCTTAGTTAGGCTCATTTTTCACACGTACGCAACTAACGTTCCAATTCTTAAATGAAGGAAATACGATAGGTGCCGCGTTGGCAAAGACAACTGAACTTACATTTTTTAATTTATACATAAGTGCGGCTGGCTCCAACGGTGTAGGTGTAGAGTTCGGGTTTGCTATCAGATGCTCTTTGAGACGCACGCCATAGGGGAGCAGTTTATAAATAATAGGGATCACATTACTACTACCACCCCGGCTCTGACAACATTGGAAGAGTGGACTAAACGTGTCCATTTGAATCCAATGTTTCACGCCCGAATCCCGCTGAAGTTGCACATTTCAGATGAGTGCTTATCCCTTATCCTGTGCTATAATAATTGGTATCCGCAGTAAACGAAAAATCATCTGTGACAATTTTGCACCGGTTCTAGTATTTGAAGTCAGATCACCTTATGGCTTTGAGTTAAATAAACAATGAAATACAGATCGGTCTCGTAAGAATTAGTGACCAGATTGGAAAATATTATATTTCTGACAGGCATGAAACATTTTTTAAATGGCAAACATTATAAAATCACTATCAATAAAAGAACAGTTTACTATTCTATGCCTTTATTCCTTTTGCATAAAACTATATATTATATTTTCCCTCGATTTGTTTCTTCGTCAAAATATTTTTCATTTCGCCTGGAAGCCATCAGAAACGCAGCAAACAGCATGTGACACATCCAAAATATTGGTGCCTTTGAAATTCATGAACTAATGTACAGGAACTCCAACCGTGTAAAAGCAATTACGTGATTCACCAGGGTGTCTAAATGGTGATGAAAATTTGATCATTACACCACAATATTATGGTTAGAAGGTAAAAAGAATTAAGATTGCATTCAGATTTACCGCGTTTACCTGTCTCATGTACAGCAAGTGAATACTAGAAATTATATTGAATGAAGTGTCGCTGTACATCATCAGCGCTATTTGCTTTCATGCTCCACAGATTATCAAATGGCTAAACAGTCCTATTCAAGAAGAAAAATCTCTCATGCAGTGCCCACGGCGATAGGCAGTACACGGATGAAATATGTCAGTAACACACTGACTTCGTGATCTACGATTGGCAAACGAGTGTAGTATCTGCCATAACCTAGCTTGCAAACGACGCTTTTTCACAGTGCCTTCAAAGTGAGATGTTATTAGCATGTTCTACTCAACTCGCAGGGTCAATGCCAGGAAATTTCGTATTTTGCTTTTGCTAACGTCTTTCTACCGCCACTACGGTCTCCCCAATGATGATTTCTTGATTTCAACTCACCATCGAGTATTTTTAACTCCGCCAAGGACGGTCCCAAGCCCGTCTGAGAAAGGAGGAGGGTTGGGCTGAGGGCTAGCAACCCTATCCCGTAAAACCTACATTGCTACGGAAACGATGACAACAGATCCGTGGTTCGGTCATGTCGTTTTTTATTGGTCGTCTTGATTGATAAGTTTAATGTATGATCCAGTTTATTACCAAATGCCATAACCGAACATTTTTGGATAAAAGTTTCCCTGCATATCCTGGTATCTCGTAATTCGTTTTAAGATTTCGCTAGCGAAATAGAGTGATACGAAAACATGATATATTTGAAAAATGGAGACAATAAAGCGCTTTAAGCTGGGAATTTGGTCTTGCTTGTTTGTGCTGATTTTCCACTCAAAGTCCTGTAGCGACTGAAGATGTTCTTCGTAGTGAGCAATACTGGCTGCATAGTCAGCAAACAACAGATCACGAATTAGCGTATCCCGTACTTGGGTTTGTGATTTCGAGTGGTTCAGGCTGTTAAACGTTTCAGCAAACCGCATGTGTGGGTAAATACTTTTGGTTCTCGTCTTAAAAGCGTGCTTCAGCAGAAGTGCAAGAAAATGCCCAAAAGCTGGGATTAAGAATACATCCTTTTTTGACGCCTCTGGGAATTTTAAAGTCTTCAGATCTGCTATCGCTAAACTGGAATAACCCCTTCGTGCAAAAGCGTAAAGAATGAACGAGTTTTAGCAGTCTTGAAGGTCATCGTATATGATCAAGCATTTCGAAAAGACACTCACTGATAGCGTAGTAGAATCTTCCGTTATTTCAATAAAAACGGCCTATAATGACAGAATTATTTCCTAACACTTTTCTTAAACTAAACTCTGGCGGAATATCATGTCAACATTTGATCCACATTTAGCATCGGAGTAAATTCTATGAGCACATTCTGGTCGCCGAATCTGTTAAACTTTAGCAAACAAGTTATTTAAAACTTTCAGAAAAGTGAATCTTCGGTAATTGTTGCAATCGCCTCCATCACACTTGATTTTCAGATGCGTGATGATCTTGGTGTCTCGATTCTCTTGTAGAGCACACTTCACCTCTTAGCACCCGAAAATCCTCTATCAAATAGTGAACAATAAGTCCGTGGTAAATCCAAAGTTTCAGTTTCACGAACTTCGAACCAACTACCTTCACCGTTCTCAAAGCCGCTAACGAACTTTATCAAATTCACTCCCAGATTTTTCTGCCCAAATGAGCGATTAGATTATGCTGTGCATCCATTCGGGTCTCAGAATTAAATTGTTGTGAAAACCGAGTGTTCTGGTTAGACTAGTTATTGTAAATAGAAAAAATGCCGTCAGGAGCTGTTGAAATAATTCCGGTCCTTTTCAAAGAATGCGCCCATGCTATATGTTTACCTAAGATAGATCTTTTCAATCTGACAATGATTTGCAGTACGGTTTTCGTTCACCGGAAGTAAGGATTAATTTCTCCGATATACAACGGCAGGAACCGATCCAGTGTGTTTAACTATAGACCAGTCCTCTCTAAACTTATCGAAAGGTTTGTACACTATGAACTCATAGCATTTTTAGATCTAAATAAGTTTCTCTATAAAGAACCATGCGGATTTAGGACAAGACACTATCCTATCAACAATCTATTCATAATTTTGTTATATGGGCGCGATCCGTGGTCAAAGGATATCCCATCCACGCTTGTTATTTGGATATGTCCAAAGCCATTGACCGTGGGAACACAGCATACTGCTGCACAAATTGAAGCAGACTATTGGCCTGGATATCGAATTATTTGGCTGATAGAGTTGTCAAGGTCAGAGTTCACGAAGCACTGTCTAGCCAATTGCGTTACTAGTTGCATACCTCAAGACTTAGTCCTGGGACCAGTAATCTTTCCGGTGAATGCGAACCATACACCTTGAATTGTATGTAGTAAAGTCATTTTATTTGAGAATGACATCAAAGTTTGGACTAGAGTGCAGACCATAGAATATAGTCAAATTCTACAAAAAGAACTCGAAGGACTTCGTACGCGGTCATTACGAAACTGCCTATCATTCAACATTCAAAAATTCTTCGAACTCACATACTCTCTGTCATGGGTTACGGCAGAGAAACACCTGGGTGTGTGGATTAGCAGTAACTTGAAGTCTTCTTGTCAGTGTTCTGTGGTATATAAAAAGTCCGGCTAAACTTTAGCACTGCTCAGAATGATCTTGGGTAGTTTCACAAAGCAGGTACCCCACGGATAATCAACACCTATATCCGGCCAACAATGGAGTATGCTGTTCAAGAATGGTCCCAATGGTTACAAAAAGACATGACCTTGCTGCAATGCGTATACCACCGCAATACAAAACAAGTGACCGGACTAAAGAGCAGGCCTTACGAAGAGAGGATTGCAACTCTGAACCTGTCTGATTATTCGTAACGTCGGGACAGGGGTGACTTGATCCTGCTGTTCAACATTCTGCATACATTGGATAACCCACTTGAACTTCTGTTTCATCGGCAAGAAGCCAGTGGTAGCAGATCTCATGGCAACAAGTTAATTATACCATACTCTGGATCAAATTGTCGAAGGTTCTTCTTTGCTGTCCGAGTTTGTTTTATATAAAACTCTCTGCCTCCATGCATTATTTGAGCGTCAAGCCTGAACATGTTCAGGGCTGAATTTGATAAGTATATGCTAAGTGAATCCAACATCGCACCTCAGTACCCAAGCTGACTTTCCATACATATAAAACATTTTTTATTTGTTATATATAGTATTTGCCTTCTAAAATATCAAAAACTTGATTTGTCTTGAATTACCTTGAATCCCGGGGACTTGTAGTGGAACATGGGCTGCAACAACCTCACGTCAAGGGATTCATTTTTACAATTCTTTCCACTTGAGTAAATGCCATTTCGATTGCTATTTTGACCCCTTCGGTTCCAGTTTATTGCTTGTCTAATAACAGTGTCGATTGGTTTCATGTTAAGGTCAACAGGATTTGGACATACCGCGTGCAAATGCGACGATTGAGTTCTACGAATGTTAGATCTTCCACCTATTTAGTGATGGTTCACTGAAACTTGGCGTTAACACTTTTTGTAGTTCTTATGATTATTCCAGTCCTTGTCAATGGTTAAAATGGTCAGCTACACGATACAATCCACCATTACCCTATAGCTTATACTTTGAAAGGGTTTGGAAACTCCTCATTGTGATTTATTTGGCATGAAAAACGTTTATATATGTTGAGGCTATATTAAATGTATTTTGTTGTATACACTATCAGCGCATCAATTTCCTGATAGTTATTCTATCTAGGCTGCCGAAGACTTCCTCAAACTTAATGAAGTTTATGCGTGGCGTTGATTAATGACTATGTTGTTGAATGAACAAGAGTCTCTAAACATTCTCCTTTTTCTAGCTGTTGACAACATATCCAGCTCTGATGGTTTCATGTTTTATGTTGTCATTTTCGATTTTGATAGTCACGATGTATAAGAGAATCGTCTTGTCTCTCGATAGAGTTCGGTCGAGCAGAATTCGTAAATATTTGTTGCACTTGATTATACTGATTTTGATTGAGCTGGAGTTAAACATCACTGTCAAATCTTGATCAGGACACGCGTCTCCGTGACCTGTGTATAATATGGTTTCAGCTGAAGAAAATATGGGCTATCCAATATGACTTCATCTGGAACTTTGTTGTTGTATCCGTTCATTTCTCGACTTAATTGCGCTGCCGTTCCATCCTATTAAAGGATTCGAATGTTTCAGTTTCCTATCTCGGACATGACTATTGTCGCAATAAAAGTGAATGGCTTATTTAAGACATTAGTGGTGCCTACCGTTGATCCTAATACAGAAAAAAGTTTCTTTTCATGCATTTTAAAAAGTTGTCGAAGTTGCAGTTCCGGTAACAAGGATTTTTTCACTGATATGTTGCTGGCTTTATGCCCAATATTCCGTGTTTCTCATCATTTTTTCTGAACTAAGCAACAGCAGAAATATACTCATACTCATACTCAAGAATTCGCCATTGATTCCCATGTTCTGAATGGTGAGCAGAAGAAAAAACTAAAACTAAACCTTGATTTCCAAATCAGTGTGAACCAGTCTGTAAAAAGTGTCTGATTTTATTGGCATCAATATTTGCTATTCACCTCAAAACTTAGAAAAAGCGCTACGATTTCAGGTGAACCACTTACATACATCACTTGATTAGACGTACAAGCAAGGAGTTATAAGGTGAACTCATTACTAACTGAAGTATAGAACGTAGGAAAAAGAAATAATTTTCCATGGAACTGTGTTGTGAAAACACTACATATTTACCCTAATTATTTTGCATACAACCTTTATACTTTGATTTCCTGAGTGTAGTTCCAAAGTCTAGGAAAATTAGTCCGTCTATTAAAACTTTTGTACGGTTTACCTCCATCTTTGTTCCAGCAACGCGCACATTAGTACAAGATAAACTCTGGCTAGATGAAGTTTGAGAAACACTAAATTCTATTGCAGCCTTTTTAACAATTTCACAGTTGAATTAAGATTGATAAAAGCCTCAACATTTAGCCGAGATGTCAATCAACAGCAATTTCTAATCAATATGACAAGGTTGAACAAAGTTAAACTTGTACGACACTGTTATATAGGGTTCTTACAAAGAACCACGATTTTCAAATACAGAATCACAAAGTGATTCCTGGCCAAGCGCTCGAGGTGCATATAAAAGACCAATGTTTTGTGGTGCTCACATCCCCATCCCTTTACACACCACTACCCTATGTAACAATGACAATCAAGTATAACTTTGTTTACCAATTATCCACTGTTTCAAGGCTCACTGAACCTAATCTTACTGTCTCTAACTGATGACGACAAACAGCCAGAAACCGGTAGTGGTGTGTAAGTGCGGGGGATATGAGCAACACATTACTTTGGTCATCCATAAGCGCCTTGAGATCTTGACCAAGAATCACTTTGTGATTCTGTTTGAACATCGTTTTTCGTTGTACGAACCCTATATAACAGTGGCATGCAAGTTCAATTTTGTTTACTGATTTTCCACTGTTTCAAGGCTCACTGAACCAACCACTGAGCCAATCAATCACGTTAATACAACGATGACTGATAGTCATACACTTAATGACCGTAATATTTCAGTTAAAGTGGTAAACGTTGACGAATGACCAATAATGTGTTTCTTTCCACATCATGTGAGAATCAACATTCGCTTTTACGGAGCCATAGGCTCATTGTGTGGTTTGTACTAAACCATGACGATTCTCACTATAATTCTGTTACGATAAATGACGTATCGAAGTATTGAAAACCAGATAAAAATATACTTTATACAGGTGAAAATGATTTAATTTAAGTGTACATTATTAGCGATATCGCTTTAGGAATGTAAGTTTATCGAACTTTACACGTAATTTACTGGAACGATTTTGGCAACTGAACGTTTTCAAATCAGTTACAGATAAAATCTTGAACTAGATACTATTCATAATGCAAAGAAATTTGAGTGGAATCGGTTAGAGTAGTTTTTGGATTCATAAATTTGTTTGTTTAATAGACAACTCGTGTTTGACAATCGAGTTCGGTCAGCATTAAAGATTTTATTTGATAGGTTTCAAGAATTTTGATTCGGTCAGGTAACCGATAAATTCTGAAAATGAACATCCCATTCCCACCATATAGCATTATCACTTGATGAATTCATGGTACACGACAGTTGGTATGACTATACGGCCCGATTAATTATTAATAATTTTCCCAAAAGTTTAATTTTGATGGACATTACTTGTTTGATAGGCAACATTTATCCGGTGCGTGTGTAATCACAATTTACAACTTAAAGCAATCGATCGATCAAGAATCACTTGTTTTGAAGTCCATGTGTGCAGCTTTCACATCTCATTCACAAGCGGTATTGTACCAAAGTTGTCAACCACCCAATGATTGATTTCATGTTTTTATGGCTCCTCAGAGTAACGCTCATGAATATGACCGAGTTTTTATTCTTTCAGCGTCGCATTGCATTATTTGACTAGTTCGAGGAAAGACTTCTGCGTGCGTTAACTTGGCAATAAACATTACGCTTGATGCAAGACAAATACACTGCAAATGTGAAGCGTTTATTTTTTCCGTTGTGTATTGCTTGTGTGAACCATGGTGTCTATTCAGAGTGAGTTTTAAATAACCGTGAACTCCGAGCAATCCTTGTCTTCTCTCTAAGGTCGATTTGCGGTAGCTCCTGACAATGAATTTTTAGCGAGGCAGGATGACAGCTGCTTTGCCGAAGCAAACAACTCGACACACAATACTTGAACCAAGCAAAGTAAAGTGATGCACTAGTTCGACCTGATGATGCAGACAGCGCTTCACGCATGATACGCAGCCACTTAACCATGAAAAATAGTCTCACTTGCATGCACAGTAACTGTCACGTTATACTATTCCAACTGTGCTTGAGCAAGTTATGCAGCCAGTTACTATTGACCACGAATTTAACAGATCACTAGTTTTAAACAATTAACTTCCATTTGTATAATACGCATATAGCTATTGTTCAATCCATGTGCTCGAGTAGACAAGCGAACAAACTCTCAACTTCGAGAAAAGCGGTTCGCTTTCACATGGAAACCATTAAATGAAATATACCTTCTACAGTGACAAATCAGTCAAACGTCGAACGATTTTCCCACCCCTGCCAAGCTAATCGCTTCGGCCATAGGATGTGAAAACCGGTATATCAGATTCATGAATACCATTCGAATTTCTTGTTTGCTCCTCGCTAAAGTGGTATCCATGGTCCCCTGTGTTATATGTGTTCCCGGTCTCTTAGCTAGAGTATTAAGTGTAGCATTTGAAGAACAACCGAAGCAATATCGAACATCATTTTCTACATCCACCGACGATGACAAAAACAATCAGTTCGTAATATTTTATAAACTCAAGTCAAAGTACACCCAACTGAACCAGGTTATTTTATATCACGTCAGACTCCTTTAATAGTTAATATTAATTAATCTGATGAACGCATTGCAATGCTCGATAGGATGTACCAATGGAAGTTTCCTCACCATACTTGTATGGTTTGTTAATAAACGTTGAAAGTTGAAAACAAATTCATAGCTCAAAACGGCATCAGAAGGAAGTCAGCATTTGCAAATTGCGATCAGCTTTTAAAGTGTTCGCATTTCCAAAAAGGGGCATTTTCTGTAGATATGATCGATCTGTCTATATACAATATTCAGACGATCATTCAAAGGCTTCCAAGATTCTTTTCAAGTTCAGGCGAGATTTAATCATATGTAATGTATTTCGACCGACAAAAGTTAATCGGGAATCATACACATTTGATAGATAATGAGTCGATGTTTTTGCATTTTCTTTTCAGCTACTGCCTCGACATTCATGGTGAGTTGTCATTGGTGATCCAAAATGAACAAGTACCGGTTTTAGATCGCACCGAGTTATGGAAACAATAATTTCATTTAATAAAAGGAATAAATGGTCCGAGATTTATAATGAATGGGCATCGTGTCATTAAATTGGGGGAATATTTAGCGACAATACTACGACTTGTTACAGCTATAATTTCTGAAGTCGTACTTCTCATGAATTCTTCTCAAGGCCGAAAGGAATGCACATTGTTCTGGGGAAATTAACACATTTTCACACATCACACTGTCTACCAGGTGTGCTAGGTGACACCTGGTTCTGCAACAAGTGTTGGAATAATTATTTCAAGTTGCAGATTATAATCTTACCTACCTAATCACCCGTGATTCTAGCTGGACGAAGCAGTGACTAGATGGAACCCTAGGTACGAACCTATTCGTATTTAAATGGCCCGGCTTGTTAGAGATTTTCGGTAGAATATTCGGAAGTAAGTATGCAATATACAACTAGAATTAACGCTGGAGAATAGATTGAACGTTTATTTGATATAAATTAAATTTTCTTTTTAGCGAAGAAATGTTCACCTCAATCATACTAACTATATTTCTCTGCTCAACCGGAGTGGAGCTAGCCGTGATCAACTACCCTCCTTACGGTCAGGCTTACCGCTCTTTCAATCCATATGCAAATGCGGCTCTACCAGCTCCGGTTCAGCCAGTGGAGGCTGCATTTGAAAGTGATGAAATTACTCAAATCTTGGCTGATCCGACTGTGACATCTGTTCGTCAGTTGAACGAAGCAAGTTTCGCTGAAAGTGGTCAAAGTCAAGACTTTGCTCTCTATGGACAATCAGAACAATCTTTCGATCAACTGGAACTTGATAGATACAGCGAATTGCAAAATTTGATCACTGACCCTTTGGTAACCTCAGTTCACCGATTGAATGCTCCAAGTGAAGTCCGATTGGGCGGGACCTCACGCACGTTTGAATACACAGTACCCGGGAGCCCACTATCTGCACTGCAAGGCAAATCATTCGAGGTTATTGAACGGGAAGAATACAACGAATTGGATGAGATTCTCGCCGATCCCGCTGTAACTTCCGTTCATCGTCTTAATGTACCTAGTGGAGCCAATTTGCAAAGATTTGATAGTCAAGGAGAAACAGCATTTGACTTCATGAACAGTGAGGAATTGAGAAGTATTGTAGCGGATCCGACCGTGAAAGCAGTTTATCAAATGAGCACAGCGGCACCAACCGGAAGGACAACAGTCAGAAGCTTCCTGGTGACTGAAGCATCAGCGGCTGCCTCTTCGCAAAGTTTACTGGCTGGACGTTTTGCTCCAAGTGCGAACCCCAGTTACATTAATCAAAGACAATACTCGTTACAATCTTCACCAGATTTGAATCAATTCAACAATGTCCCATATGTTGAAAGTGGACATTCGTGTTTTAGAAGTTTTGGCCCTCATGGACACAGTCGAGCTTATGGTGACGCTGAAGTGCAAGCTTTGGTGGCTAATGCACAAGCATTACAATCTTATGGTCAAGGCTATGGTCAATTCGGTGGTGCTCAATCTTTGCAATACGCTGGTGGGCTATCTTATGGACAGAGCTTCGGTCAAGGTCTGATTCCCCTCCAAAGTCAATTTGCTTATGCGCCATCTTATTCCGCGGGATCTTCGCGCAAATCACATAGATCATCAGGAGGCTGCGGCGGCGGCGGCGGCTGCGGTGGAGGCTGCGGTGGAGGTTGTGGTGGTGGGTGCGGTTGTGAACCTGAAATTCAAATCCAACCAGTCCCAGTCCCAGTTCCATACCCAGTTCCAGTACCATCCCCACCTATCATTATCGAAAAGGAAGAGATTATAATCACAACCACCACAACCACGACCGAGGCTCCCGTTATCACGACCACACAAGTTATCGTGAAAGAAACCATCATGAAACAGGTACCCGCTATCGTCGAACCAGTCATCGAAGGCGAAGAAACCCAAATTCGCGTACTTGAACCAGCAGTCAGTATGCAAGTCACACAACCGACGACCACGTTGGTTCCAGTTTATCAACCAACAACCGTTCTACCAATGCTGCAGGCTATGCCAATGTGTATTCCAACTGGTGTACAACTTGGATCAGTTCACAACATGGTAGGTCTCTTCTTACTTCTGTCAGCTCATTAATCACTTAATTTTAGTTATCTCAAGCTTTGGTTGGTCAATCAGTCCCCAGTCAATATGATGTTCTCTATGCTTCCCGAGCTGTCGGTGATCAAGTCAACTGCCGTATTGCGGTAAGTCTAGATTGATTTATTTCCTTTTTGCTTTAGCTGCAACTAGCCGACAATGTTTGTGAATCATACAATCTGGTAAGCGATGTCGGTCAAGACCAATGGAGCCTAAGCGGCACGTCACCCATTGCGTGTCCAACTACCCTCCCAATGCAGCTGCCGAATTGCGCTCTCGGAGCATTTTGAATCAACTAAATGTTACGATACCTGCAATAAATAAACACTGCTCACAAACTGGACCAACTATTTTTCATTCAGTACAGATAAGGGTCATGGGAAAATAGTTGTTTATCAATTTACCAGAGGTTATTTCCTCGGAGTCAACTTGGTCCTAGGAATTGTAAATAAAAGTTGCCCATGGGATTCATACCTGAATTAGCTAGAGGATTCATTAAAATATCCGGAGTTCGGTACTCTATTTCCAACGTGAAAAGAGACTCGATGAACACGTTTAAATTTAAGTGCACTGCTTCATTAGAGAAACACCATCAAAATACAATGAAAATTAGTGCAATCGTGAATGAACTTCCTTACTTTCTGTTCCGACTGAAAAGTTATGCACCAACAATCTACAACGTTTTCATAACTTGCACAAAAATCCGAAATTTACCCGCCTCCAGCAATCGTTTTCGTGTTCGTTGCACTCATAAACTAAGACCATATTCAATTTCAATTTTAATGGTCTAAAAAGCATATAGCTTAACAAAAACCACAGAATAATATGGCAATTACGAATAACATTAGTAGTAAAACGGGATTTGTTTGGTTACTGAGCAGTTCAGGAATCAAGTAAAAATCCATAGGACAGAAACTGATTTCAATGTTCAAAGCTTTGATGGTGTAAAATATATAGGTTCAATGTTTGGGTTGGTCGACATGAAATTGTCCAAATTCGATTTGAATATATCCAAGTTTGGTGAATGTGCAACGTTACAGGGTAGGGAGTTCCAGGTAAAGCATACACGTACAGAATAAAAATACGGATCCACTTCTATTTAAAATTATGCCAAAATTTATAGGATAAACTTGTCAGCTCGTACAAACATACAGTCCCCAAATCCAGTGGGTTTTACCGATGTGAATAATACCTGAGCCTGTATATTGCGAGGTTAGTATACGCAGATGCTTGAGGCAAGGGAACAAATTTTCATCATTTTGCCTAAAGCATCTTCATACATACATGAAAGAAACTATGAAAATGAAACTGATCAACATCAAAAATAAAATAGAAAATAAGTTTCATTTGACATTAGTTAGTCTGTTTGCGGTGGTATTAATCATGCAGTTGAAGGTCCATTACCACTGATCTTTGAACGCATTAGTTCGATCCAAATAATTCGATCCATATTAGCTGAACTGAATGTAACTTACTTGAAGTGTCTTTTGCCTGTGGAAATCGGTACTTTCAGTCAAAAGTCAGTTAATTTGAGAACTAACAAATGTAAACATAAGTCGATTTACATAAAAGAATTCCAAATGGAATGGTGTATTCCACCGGTTGTGGTGAAGATAAAAAGCCTGTGGCTCATTGGTAATATCTTTGAAGTTTACCGTGATTGAATCCTATTCGTGCGCGCCAATCATCACGATTCATGTGACGTGTAAACTTCAACACAATTCTTGGGTTCGATTCTGTGATTATACTCCATATCGTCAAGGGAAAGAGTCACCATTTATAACATCGATTATAATAAAATAAAAAAACAATTAGCAATCGATTGGAATATGTTTGGGACCGATCGTGTATTCATAATGCAAGGAAATTTGAGTGCAATCGGTTAGAGTAGCTTTGGGTAACGTTTCACTTCTGACACAGAAGCTTCGTCAGACCAAGGGTGATAGTCTGGACAGGAAACATGATTAAGTAGCGGTCAACCCACCACCACTTATTTGACCTTACTGCTAAACAGCCTACAGTACGCCTACGCTGTCTCACGTCTCGTGAGCATGAACAGGATCAGTAGTCGATTTTCCTCCTAGTGTGTATCCGAGTCAATCGGATACAAGTAAACACGGTCAAGGTCAGTTGACGCAGCGGCCCACATGCGTCAAATTATATAACTAGCGGGGCTAAGGTTAAGCTATTTTTGAAGAAAAACAAAACTACTCTAACCGATTGCCCTCAAATTTCTTTGAAAGAAACTATTAGTTACGAAAGGATCGGTGAGCAACACATTACGTTGGTCATCCATGCGCGCCTTCAGCTTTTGATTAGGAATCGCTATGTGATCCTTCGTTTGAACAAATTGGTTCGTTGTACGAATACTATCAAACAGTCACTTAGAAGTTTAACTTTGCTCACCACTTTTCCGTGGTTACAAGTTTCACTGAACCCAAACTTGCTATTTCCACCTGATGACAGCATACAGATAGAAAACCGGTTGTGGATTGTAATAGCTGGGGCTGTGAGTAACACATTATATTGTTTACTTTCGGATATTTTAATAAATCGTGGAAAAACATCCCCTGCCCTTTAGATTTGATTTGTTTTCCAACGTGGATTTGATGAATATTTACGCATTCTATAAACGACGATTAATCAAGGTAATGTGTTGCTCACATCCCCCACACTTACACACCGCTACCGGTTTCTAGCTGTTTGCCGTCATCAGGTGGAGACAGTAAGATTAGGTATGTATGTGGCGGATATGTAGATAGCGTTGTCCTTTCAAGTGATAGTGCTGTGGATTTAATCATGCGGTTCGAATATTCGCTTTGATCACACCCAGTTTTAAAATGGACACTAACAATAGTCGAAAATAAAACCGCGAAAGTCTAGCACAATGCTTATTGGGTGTTCCGCTTCTTCTGGTGATCTCGGAGATTAGCGGCTGCCTAATTGCTCTCGGTGGTCGGACAAGGAAAAAGTGCTTCGGATATGTTGTACCTCCATTTATGATGAAAAGTTTAATTATTAAAATCTAAAAATCAACTTATTTTAACGCTTCACATAACATTTACTGGAAATATTAGCTCTCACCAATACGATCACAATCCGCATGCTTCAAAATAGTAGAGAAACGGTCAATGTTTGAATTTTTAAGCCTCTGTTCGGTAATGTTGGCACTACCAAACTGATCAATCCGATATATTAACTAACTACGATATACTAACAGTGTTGTCAGGAGTTCTTTGTATAAAAATCTTTATGGCTGTGTTGTTCCACTCTGCATACTTTACTGGATAGCCTGCAATTAACTGTCATGAATGACAAAGTTTCCCATTCGATCCCGATTCCTCGCGGTGTCCTGTAGGGCGCAATTCTTTCTGCCTTCTTATTCTCTGTTTACATTTCCCATCTTCCGCGTTTTCATTCTAACCTTACTCCCAAATACGTTTACGTCGTTGCAGTAGTTGTTGACCAATATGGAGGTGCTTACCCTCATGCATCAGAATTTATTATCAATACCATTGACCGGTGGTCCTCGTCACTCTGCTCATCGTTATATCCTCAAAAAGTAAAGAGGTAAACTTTTTCAACTTAGTTGATCAAGAAATTCCTCCGGTTTTCTTTAATTGCTCTGAGTTCAGCGGAAATACTTGTTTCAAGTATCTCGGTGTGATTACAAATGAACTGATCATGTGACTGCACAGTTCTTGAAGGTTTCAAGGCTATATTTCCCTATTCGTCCAACCTGATGTACTTAGACATTTTATTTATCTTGCATTGTTCTCCGCTTTCTTCCCTGTTATTTTTCGCGGTCTAATTGAAAAATTTCTTGATGATCAAAAGATGGATTCAGGTTATCGCACGACTTAGATATGCCTCTACGAATTAATTCGAGATATAATCGTCGAACGACACTTCCGTGAATGTGGGAGTTTGATCATTCATTTCGTCCGATAAAGCACACCCACTGCATGAGGTCATCGTGGCTTGCAAATCGTTCTCATCTACGCGAAGCTAAAATCTCGTCCCTTATTCGAGAAATGAAAAATTCAGATATTCTTTTGTTCCTTACCTTGCCAGCTATTTGGTTGATCAATCGAAAGTTAGTCTTGATCTAAGGAGATGACTGACAGTCTGAATTTCGACTTGAATCCTCACCCAATTTTAACGTTACGTTTTTGGAAAAGTATTTTGTGTGTGGTTGAATTAATATTATTGCTCAAAATTCGTGTACAAGAATAAAGACATCTTCTTCTTCTTCCGCTTCCTCTTCCTCTTCTTCTAACAACGTGTACTCAAATGAAGTAAACTACATTGATTTGAACATACTTTCATGTCTTTCCGCACGACAACCGGTTTCACGCAAGTAAGGTGCGATCCTAATCTGTACAACTTGACACGGTGGATAAATGGTCAGCGAAGCATGAATTTTGAAGCCACTACTGGGTAAGATGCTACTGTCTTTACGTAATCAGCTCAAACAGCTCAGTGGAATAGATGGAAAGGTATGGAAATATTTCAAGCCATTGCATTCTACATGCGAATTTACGTGCGCATAGTATGTACATATGATGGAACAGGTCTGTTGTTCCAATTTTATCCGTAATTGGCTTCCAATTTTAATCACTGTTTCATATTTCGATACTATTTCTAAATTAAGTCATTAGATTGTGATGCGAATGATACGTGTCAGTGATTTTTGTTGCTCTCATCCCCACATTTACACCCCGCAACCTGTTTCCGACTGTTTACCGTCATCGCATAGACATAGGGTCCGTGACCCTTGGAACAATGATGTAATCATAAACAAAGTCAGACTCAGAAACCATTGTTAAATACAAGGAATTGCGGTGAGTAACTATAGAATCTCAGAGTGCCAACCAATAGCTCTGCGATGATGCGCCGAATATCGTTCTCCACCAGAACGATATAGGAGGAAACACTTGATTGTATCGATTGACCCGGCGTCCCAAACACAGTTTCACTAGATTTGTGATGAAAGAGAACATCCCATGAGCAAAATAGATAAGGTGATCTGACAAGACAATAAAACTTCCGCGACCAATCCCATTGGTTTACCACTGTACCACTGTTTCAATGCTCATTGAATTTGATTTTACTCTCTCCACCCGGTAATATTAGAAAATGGTTGTCGCGTGAAAGTGATGTTAGTGTGAGCACAAAAATGTATTGGTGAAGATAAAAAAATTAATGGTCATGAAAAGGGCAGTTTAGTAGCTCACAAGCAGACTTATTCGAAGTTAAGGGACGTGTAGAGGACATTAAATGCCTTTGCAAAGAGTGATAATCAGAAGCTCTCCGATGCCATGCAGAATATCACCCACCGCCAGAATGCACGAGCTATAAACGATAAACAACGATAGCAGTGGACATCGCACGGACATTTGGGATGTAGAATAATTGCATGATCCTACTTACAACCTGCTCGAAACGAAAAGCAAACAGAGAACATTATCACCTATCACAACTGTGAAATTCATCAATTTTGGTCAAACGAGAGTTGGTAGGAAACATGTTGGCACAAAGTCGTCTGGCCAATCAGATTGAAGCACTGGTCGGCTAAGAACATTTCTTGTTTACTTGATTAGTCTATGAAAGATTAGCATGTATTTTCCGTACAACTGGCGATCATTTTTATGCGGGTTCACGTGGTTGACCTTAGTTTTGATTTCTGGAGCAGTCCACAAGCGAGAGACATCGCGAATTTGACGCGATGGTCGTTTGATCTAATTTTCTTGATGCCTGGGTCACAGACATAACAAACGACAGGATCGAAACTGCCTACAGATTTCCCGTGGGCTGTACTCCCCGGTTTCATTATGACCGAACGGAGACGGGCTATATCAAAAGGTGATGAGCACTCGTTTTTACTTACTTGTAAGTGTTTTTCAAATGCTGATATGCTAATGACCATAGCATGTCTTGCTAGGATAGTCCATGTGATGCTTAAAAACGGTTGGTTAGTCAGACAACAACTTGGTTCGTAAGAATTTCAAGTATGGTTACCGACACAGCCTCAATAAGGGTAAAACATTCTACATTATAGATAAGTGGAAACTTGAATTGCTATATTTGACGCCATATTGTTTCCATGTGTACCATAATGTATTGTGCCTTGAAAATGTTACTTATCATTTTCGATTAAAAAAGCAAAAATGTTCATTCATTCATACTGGTGAACGTGTTATATTTTCTGGAGCAAACTGCGAAATTGTTTTCCCTGGTACTAAGATGAAATTCGGGGTGCTAACGAACTAAAGGGATAGATTGAATACGTAGAGCACTAGATTTTGCAATTTTAGGAAACTACGCGACTTATAAGACAGATATAACAGGTCACGCTAAAGTATCACAGTATTCAATTCAATTCAATTCAATTTAATGGTCTAAAAAGCACATAGCTTTACAAAAACCACAGAATAATATGCTTTGTTGTACGTCTCATTAGGGTGAAAATAAGAATAACGCAATTAAATTACTACTTACACTGGTGAGATTCAAATTGGGGCACTAAATGAAATAATAAGTATTATTGTTGTGTCACTACTAATGAGTAACATCACAAAAGAATATAAAGCTCCGATTCACTGAATGAGCCAAGTGAAATTTTGAAAAAATTTTGTCCGGTTCGTCAACGTAGGCAAAATTTTGCCAGCAGTAATTTCAACGTGATTTTGTTATAATCACTCGTGCTACAATTGAGTTTTTGGCATCAAAATGGTACATTCCGGATATAACATGCGGTAAATTGTACTATAGTATATACACGTGTAATTTCAATAAATTTCATAAAGCGCACCTAAACTAATCATAAATTTTCCATCTGGTGACGGTAAGCATCCGAAAACCAGCCATAGTTTGCAACCACGAATAGAAATTTTCATGAGAATAGAGATGACTAAAGTATTGTGTTGCTCACATCCCCATCCACACACGCCACTACCGGTTTCTGACTGTTTGCCGTCATCAGAGATGACTAAAATTAGTGATTATTTGGTTCAAAAATAAAATCTTCGAATTTTCGAGGCTATAATTACCATAGTGTATCTACAAAACGGGTCAAACCAGATTATTCCGCACGCTCTGATACGTATATCAACTCTTGTAGTTCGCTCAACGAACCACTTGCCATTTTGGTCACATTGTAATCCAACGACAAAATTCATTTGTATCCCGTGTTTTCGCAAAAATAACAGTACAGTTTAGGATGGTGTATATCTATGCCTTTTAAGCTTTTGTTATCACCATCAACTGAAAAAAACACATTTGGCGGTTTCCAAACTTCGCATTGCCAGACAAGATATTCTTTGTTATGTAAATTTAAAAATGTTCATTGAAAATATACAGCACGGTTAATTCTAAAGCTTGGACAGGAAGGAAAAGAACCATTTTGAATCCATGTGGTCGGATAATTTTCAAAAGCTGAGCCATCAGCATCACATTTTCGCCTACCCGTCCTATTGCATGCTAATAACACGTTTCTAGGCAAAATGTAATGTTACTTATTTATTGATAAATTGGATCGCAATCCTAAAGCCAATGAACTTGCCTCGCAGTCAAAAACTTCCGGCGAGCCGGAAAAATGTCAGCTTGTCCATATTGAAACAGATGTGAAAGAAATGGAATAGTGCTAGTGAGGCTGCCTTGTGTTCTCGCAAGCAGCTAACCGTTGGCGCAAACCATTTCACACGGCAATGCCTACAGCAGCTGAATCCGCATAACACTAAAATTATGAGTAATGATTGTATAAGTATTGAAATTCTCCCCAACCAGTGGGATATTTGCAGACAACTGAACAATAAAATTATATACCTGGAGCATTAATAACACAACAATCGGCTGCTCACTTTAAATAGTTGTTGACTGAAACTCCCTGTTATCATTTATATGAAGGAAACTATTGTTATATTCCACTTTCGGTATTGCAAAAATGATCAGACGAGTGGTTGTGAATGTTTCGATGATAATACTTTAATCATTAACACAGCCAGTTTTGATAATTGTGCTACTGACAACCACTGATTCTGATCACCATACTCTGCATTACACGAGTTAGCGTCTGAAACGAATACGTCAATCTATTAATTGCTACTACGGAGATGTGGATGTAGATGTGGTTTATGGCTCCATTTTTTCTATTATATACGAGTGACTGTTATATATGTTTGAACCTCTCTTGAAATTGAAAGCAACCCGTTATAGCCCGAATTTCAGTTATACAATCACATCTATAACGTATATTTTACATCTTCAATCACAATTCCTGTTGACACTCATTTGACTTTAAACTCAATCAAACGCGTGCTCCGTCCAGTTCACATTACCCCACATGAACACGTGCATTTATACTACTCCTCCTGTATGGTATCATTCAGCGTTGCAGAAGTATAGAGCACAAAGAAGGCATGCCAATCATCAACCCATATGGTTTTCTAAATTCAGCGGTCTTTAAAAAGACAGGTCAATCATTCGTTGTCAGCGTTCAAAATTGTGGCTAATCTGAAAATCGTTTATTTTCCAACTACTGAACCACATTTTTTCGTCGCTTGATGACACTGAATTGAAGCAGGTTTTTCTTCACCAGTTCGGGTTAAAACAACGTTAGACCAGTACTGAATAAACGCTGAATTTTAGAACAGCATCGGGCATCGCGAACTCGATACATCAGTACTCCCATGAAGTGGCTAACGAATAGTGCGGCGAACGTTTGATGCGATTATAACGCTCACTCGTTTACTTCACGCGTTCGCTCAGTTGAAGCATCAATGCTCAGCGGTAGCGATATATTTTTCGAGCATCGACATTTCGGTGCCAACTTGCACAAGTGCGGGAATGATTGTAAGCAATCCAAGAACGACAAAAATTCGTCACGATGGACCTGTTACATCTTCCTTCGATTGACACATAGAAGAGGGAACACTGTTGTTAACGAAGCTAGTGCACATCGTTAAAGAACTACAGTTCTTGTACTGAACATCACACTGCTAACTGCTGAAAACTACGCAAGTTTTCGTGCAGCATTTGTTGTTCACAAGAAATTTCGAGACCCGACTTGCATTCTTACTAAGTCAGTAGCACAAACCTCTTGAGGACTGTTGCATATGCGGACGTTTCAATGTCAACAAAGACGTTCTTCTGTTCTAGAGACAAGTAGATACACCCCAAGTCTACCACAACAATGACTACTTTAAGATTCAAGATGCAAGATTTATGGTGAAAAAAGCAAATAGCTGTGCAATACCATAAGGGATACCTATAACAGTTATCCAAATCCTACTTTAATGTTTGCATCCATGTACCGTATTTTTCGGACTATAAGGCGCACATAAAAACACTAATTTGTACGAAAAATCGGCAGTGAGCCTTATATTCCGGTGCGCCTTATGTATGAATAGTGTATGATCACACTGCGCTGAAAGATCTGTCAAAATGTTTTATTACGACTTTGGTAAGTGACAATGTCACTCCCCTTGATTGTGGAAGAATAATCACTGATGGTCGTGGAGTCGGCTTTCTAGACAGACATGTTTTGGGGTCAGAGTCAAACAATCAACAACAGATCAACATGAAACTATTCAGTGATTAAAATGAAACTCTTTCACTCACCGAAACTACTATTCCTGGTACGTACGGTGCTTAAACATCCGGTAATTTAAGACCCCAAAATCGCACCTGTTAAGCGACATGCTTACGATGCGGGTTTCAAACTCAAGGCCATCAGCCGCGCTGTTCAACATGGGAATAGAGCAGCTGCGAAACAATTCAACATTAATGAATCAATGGTACGGAAGTGGTGGAAACAAGAAGATGACCTGCGTCAAGTAAAGAAGACGAAGAAGAGTTTCTGGGGGAACAAGGCAAGTTGGCCACAATTAGAGGACAAAATTGAGCAGTGGATTACTGAACAGAGAAGAGCAGGTAGAAGTGTCTCTACAATCTCCTTTCGACTTAAGGCAACAGCGATGGCACGTGATATGAAGATAGATGAATTTCAAGGAGGTCCTTCTTGGTGCTTCCGTTTTATGAAAAGGCGTCATCTCTCCATCCGCACAAGAACTACCACTTCGCAGCAACTGCCAAAGGATTACAATGAAAGGATAGCTATCTTCCGCACTTACCAGAATGGACAAGATAATAGAAAAGAAGATCCATTCTGACCACATCACAAACATGGATGAGGTCCCTCTCACCTTTGACATCCCCATGAATCGCACCGTATAAAAAAACAGGGACGTCTACTGTATCTATACGCACCACAGGGAATGAGAAATCTTCCTTCTCTGTCGTTCTTGGTTGCCAGGCTAACGGTCAGAAACTACCACCCATGGTCATTTTTAGGAGGAAGACGTTGCCAAAAGAAACGTCTTCTGTTGGAATCATTGTTAAGGTCAATCCGAAAGGCTGGATGGACGAAGCGAAAATGAGCGAGTGGCTGAGAGAAGTTTATATCAGGAGGCCGGATGGCTTTTTCCACACTTCTACGGCCTTATTGATCTACGACTCTATGCGCGCTCATCTCACTGAAACTGTCAAAATTCAAGTGAAGAAAACCAATTCCTGGAGGATTGACCAAAGAACTCCAACCGCTAAATATTGGAGTCAATAGGGGGTTTAAGAATACTTTAGAAACCACTGAAAGGAACGTCACAATGCGGTAATTGGAATGATCTTAACGACTGCCACCTTTGATGCAATAACTCCGTTATCCAGTCAACTGGTACGATTAATGTATTTAGTGTGTTTAAATAATTCAGAGTGGTCCGCAAAGCTCAAGCTCACCTAAATTCACAATAACCGGCGTTATTCCTTCTTCACACGGTGGATGTGTTAACTTTTATGCTGCGCAAGTGTTTTCGCACAACCTTAGGATTCACATCGGCATCACTTAAGATTCTTACTTCGATTGAACGTGGCAAATTCCTGTCAACACCTTTGTCACGTTCAATTGAACTGGGAATCTTAAGAGATGGCGATGTGAATCCCACGGTTGTGCCAAAGCATTTCCGCAGGCTAAAGGTTGACACATCCCCGTAAGACATCGGACAAAAGACTTGTGCATAATACGCTGCTAGGGCATCAGCTGTATCGCTCACCGTATCTGTCAATCCGCCCACTGTCTGAATAGGAAAAACTCCCAGTTAAATTTTAGTCGCGTTGTATACGATCGTGTAGAGTATATTAGGATGTTTTACATCTGGTCTATCAGCATTTGTTATATCTGTGATGTGCTGCTATTAACACAGCCTTGGGTTCGAAAGAACACAACGCTAACTGAACCAGTGTATTGAACGAATGAATGAACATCATAAAGTTTGTACAGTGAACGATAATCACAATATGCACTTATGATCGATATTGATTCCGGATTGATCGATAGATCTTTTACTGTCTATACTGCATTATCTTGTCACTCCGAGCTCCGTCTGTCGTCGTTATAAGCACGCCCGGACTCTTATATCGCTCGAGTAGATGAAGGCTTAGAAAATTTGGGTAACGCATATCCTTGGCTGAAGTCTCCAAGATAACACTGCCATCATCGCTCACCTTCAGAGATGTGGCTCAGATTAGTTTTCAGTGGCGGTCTTGTTGTAGGCATCTTCTTGGAGTGTTTGAATAACGTGGCAAGGATAACTGGTTTTGATGCATCACAGCCCAAGCCTTTGGGAAGCTGCCTTGTTGATTTCGTTTTATTCGTTCACATAACATGGTTGATTACGTGTTTGATTCGGAGTATAAGCACTACCCCTACTACTGTGGAACCGAGCAGTATCCACTTAAGAGCAACTATCAAAATACAGTTAAAATTACAGATTCCGTGTTCTCACGCTCACAATGCGTTCGACTATCTCACACTGCAGCAAATGCTTAGAATAACCGTTTTTCCTTATGAAGTCCTCTACTAGTTTGAAACAAAATGTTCTAGTTTTCTTTTCGGAATATAAGCTGTGTTTCCATCCATTTTCATGCCAATGAATTTTAAAAGGCTGCAACAGTAAGATTCTGCAGTCGTAAGATCGAGATGCCTCACCGCTAACATATTAAGTGCTTCGTGAAGGTCAAAGTAATCAACGCTTCCTGGCGCTGTACACGAAATTGAAAACAGCACTAGGTGGTCACCTAACACCAGAAGACTACGATATTGCACTGACTCAAATGCTGTTGTTTCGGATGTTAGAATTAAATCTGAGATTAAAGATTGGTAGGCGCCTCTTTTGTGAGTGAAAGAATTTACATTTACGTGATTTTAAAGGGGAATGAGATTATTAATCTTGCGGAATTTCAAATCAAGTTATTGTAGTGGGTGCAATCTTTTGGTGTAAATTTGTGCAATGTTGAAATCACCCATCATGAGTATTTAGGTTCCTCTAAAATGTCGAGCGTTAGGCATTATTTTTTATAGGCATCAGATGAGGTCGTTGCAGGATGCAGTTCTCTCCTGATTATAGGCGCAAACTACACCTCTAGCTCAAACCTTTTATCAGAAACAGCTACCCAACCATCTATTCTTGAGCGGTCTAGCCAAAGTAGGATCATGTTAGGAATAGACAGCTCGCAATCATTCAACTGATCATGGAACCATGTCTCGGTTAAAAAGATAATGTCAGCAGAAAACTGATTGTTGACATGATTTAATTCTGCTATTTTGTTCCGCAAACACTATGCCTTAGTGTATAAACAGTTAATACTAGTTTTGGTTGAATCCCGAAGAATTTTCCATGATGGAATTACGGTTTCCACCTGCCCGAAGCAAGCTGGTTTGAGGTACCAGTCAGCCGCATTCGCCCTTATTCCTGCCAGTAGAAGCAGTTCCGCCGGATCACATGACCACGCGTGCAGGCCAGATGCTAAACTTGGTTGTCAGAGGCTATATCAGACACGTGCCATTAGAGCATTTTTGAATTTGGAGCTTATCCCCAAAACCGCCCTGGCCGTGACAACCCGCGAGCTGGGAACAACTTTCCCTTGACCGCTCACATTGGAGGCATTGTGTAAAGCGTCATCTGCAAGCTGGGGAGGAGCGGATGCAGCTCTTAACTGCTGAACGCAGATCACGCCGCCGGCTTGCAACTGACGCCCGTCGACCGAGTTGTGCTTATCGTTGCCATCGCTGTGGAAGAGATAGCTCCTCCCGAATCGGACTGTTTAGTCATTCGAAAGGCTGTGGAATATGAAAAACATCATGCGAGTGTGATGTACCTCCATGGTCGACGTCCATCGAAGGAAGCCAACAACAACTGATTTTTTATGTAGCGATGATGTATGGATGGTGTATATTGGTCCGACCCCCGGTGAGCCGGATCCTTGTGATATTTTAATCGTCTTCTGATTTTCGTTTTCAGTATCTTTGCACGACAGTGCTTCAGCTCGTGTTTCTGAGGCTGCCTTTAAAGTGCTTAATCTGACGTCATCGGAGATATTTTTAGTGCGTAGTCGCCAAGTATGTCTGACGTCCTCTATCATAACACTTTTTAGGTAAGTTTGTTTCAAAGGAAGTGGTCAATCACCTTTGTAGTTTGCTGACCAGGGTATCCAGAAATTGCTCCCACTCCCATTCCCGCCCTTCTATTGTTTCGTCGATGTAAAGTCACTGTTCGTAGTCGTGTTGTTTTAGTTTAAAGGCCCCCATCGATGCGTCCTTTTCTTTCCGGCAAAATTATATTGGCGTAGATTCGTATATTGCATTCGGGAAACTCACGTAGCAAGTGAGAATTTAACAGAACAGTTTTCATATCCATCTGACTGTTTAGTGTTTTTTACAGTAAACGTGGTTCACCGAAATGTGGTGAGCTTATGTGGTGACCCAAACGCGTAACTGCTGTAGGTCTAATAGTTTCTGAACTTATCATCGTACAGAGGTTGGTCAATTGTTCTAGGTCGTGTCTCTGTTTAATCTCATATTGTCTCGCTGGATTCCTGTAAGCTGGTACAGATTACACTGAGATATTTTTCGGTCTTTTACGCCGTGACCTTTGGATTTGTATCCGATGGTATCAGCTGAACTTTCAGATGAGCGGACGGTGTCATCTTTTCAATGTCAAAGGAGTTCAGGTCAGAAATGCCGTTGACAGTCGGTTTTACAAAGAAGAAATCTTGATAAGGAGAGCGCTCTGTGAGACACTCCGGCAGATTTATAACAGTTGAGCGTTTGCGTGGAATGATATGCGAGGATGTATATTTTTGCCTGGTTGGCATTACACAATATATTTTCCGATTTGTCGGTAATCATGCCGGCAAACCTAGAGTTCTGAGCTGTAACTACAGTTTCAAATGATGCCTTTATTGTTTTATGCTGAGATCTAAGCTGAACATGCGGTCATCCCGGTTGCATTCCTGGACACTTTTTGAAACAGGCAAATTCTCGTTTGGTTTTGTTCGACAACGTTTACGGACGTAGCATATGCCACGAATGTTTTCATCATTTATGAACGATCTCGCCTTCGTGGTCAATGATTTGTCACATTTTACGTGACACGTGTGAGAGCAGTTGCGACACGTGACCGATTTGACCTTAACGCTTTCTCACAGAAGACGCATCTTTCGCCAACAGCAGATTGCTCCAAAAATGCTCATTTGCATGCATTTACATCACACACACAACTCACGACCGGTTTCATGCTGTTTGCACTCATCAGTTAGGGACAACAAGAACCGGATCCGCATGTGCTTGAACCAGTGGAGGAATGGTAAATAAGGAGCGCTTGTATGCCACTGTTGGATAAGGCTGGTACGACCAACCTGTTTTATCACGTGTCCAAACACATGTATAATGGGGTTAAACCCATAACCAGGAACAAAAATGCTCTTTTGCATGCATTCCCATCACACACCTCGATTGTTTCATTTTAACGGGTCAACAAAAGGTGCAACCGAAGCCGGGGTTAGCTGATGTCGTTTTGTGTAGAATTAAGTGAAGTAGAGAGGTCCAATTATATTTCGTCGCCAGATTTAGCAGCGATCTGTCAGTCTCGCGTTCAGAAAGTTTTTATGAAATTGATTGCACGTTGTGTAATCCTCCGAGTATTTCCCGGCATTGGTAAACTCCGATGTGTAAATTTAACATCAGGAACACAGAAGCGAAATCAATGAAAGAACGATCAGCGCAAAACCATCTATCCCTTCACACAAAGAACTCAAACTCGTAAATAGATAATTCTTATATGAGTAGATCCGTTGTAGCAAACTTCCAGATAAATATCCAAAAATCACACTGATCGATGAAATTTATGAAAGTTATATTCAAATGTGTTGGAGCTCAAAATAATCAAACCACACGTCAGGTTACTGTCCTGTCACATTATCTAGTAACTCACATGCGCATACTAATATCACCTTTTAATGTCCTGGTCTTCATTCACAAGCGTTATATCTTAAACATTCACTGGCCAGAGAACTTCGCTCACTACTTCAGCCGATCTCGATCTCCCTCTGTACCTCCCGATGTGGTTTGGCAGTAAGTATACATTAACATTATTACTTTTTTAATACTGATTTATGCTTTTGAATAATACACACATTTCATCAGCGCGATTTTCACGTTCTATCTTGGTTTACTGGTTTATTGTAGCCTTATCTATCGTACATTGATGGCTGACTGTTCTATAGTTCAGACATTGAGGTCGAGTTTTGAATCGTAATTTTTGTACGTCTATATGGCCATAATATACGCTGCCTAACTGCGGGTGCTACATTACTTTCTGATAGCTTATTTCACATACGGTTCTTATGTATTAAACGTATTGCACCGCCTGTTCAACTAAACTATCTAGCATCTTAGACTTTGTGATCATTGTGCAATTAGAATTTCATTGTATGCCACTTTCACAACTCGACTTCTCACCCTTGTGTCTGGATTCTTCCGCTTGTCTAACCTGTGGGTTTACATTTGTGAGGTTCTGAATAGTGTGAGCAACACAATACTTTGGTCATCCATAAGCGCCTTGAGTGCTTGACCAGGAATCACTTTGTGATTCTGCGTTTGAACAACGGGGTTCGTTGTACAAACCCTATGTAACAGTGGCATTCAAGTATAACTTTGTTTACCGTATTTCAGTTTAAACTGCTTGCCAATGAGTAACTTCTATAAAATGAACTATTGACTGTGAAAAACAATCGGCTTCCATATTTGCTTTGTACGAGATGAACACTCATCAATACTTGAAGTTATTGGAGACCGATTCCAAAATACCATCATGGTTCGTTAGCGGCAAAGAAAAAAAACTACTCAGTAAATTAAAATAGACTCGGAAAAATGATGACTGTGTGTGCAATCAATAGCTGCAAAAGCTTTAAGGAATCACGGGTGATTTTTAGGAAAATAAACTGTCTTAATCGCAAGCTTAGCTGTTACCTGCGGGAGAGATTGTTCCTCCCGAATCAGACTGTTTAGTCATTCTAAAAGCTGTAGAACATGAACATTCATGCGATTGTGATGTACATCCATGGTCGACATCGATTGAAGGAGGCCAACAACAACAAAATGAAAATAGAGTCAAGACAATTTGCTTCGCCGTGGAGTTATATAATGTGGCATCTACACTTACCATTTAGTTCGTTTATGTGAATTTGAACGTTATAATTCCAGACCAAAAATGGAAGAAACGAAGAGAACTTGCAATGCACACAAAGATAGCTCCGAGCAATCAAGATTGACTAAATTAAGGAGAGTCCTTAAGAAATAAGTTTATTCATTTATTTATTCTCGGTGTGAACAGACATACGCTCTGCCTGAGCTCATTTGAGTGATTTGCATGTACCTATGGAAACATCAGCCTGCCCTTGAATTAAAGTAGAGGTGTGCTTTATGTTGAACAGTTTAATTTCTGTGTTAAGCGTGTGTGTGTGCTAAGTCTGCTTTATGATTCCGCATCAGTCGGAGAGACCTTCAATTTCTGTTCATTTTGGTTGAACGGTGGTGTCGTAAAGCTGTTCTTTAGAAGTGTAGCATGTCTCTCAGTGAAGTAAAAATCATTTTCAAATTTTGCCAATATTGCTCAATTGAACAACATCAACACAGGTGGCCATGATTCTTCAACTGAGCTCATGCCGCAAATGCTGAAGTCCAGTTCTCTCGATTCAAAGACAACTCGACAAATGTATGAGAAAATCAATCACGATAGCTATCAGGGAAATGAATGCAATGAGCTAGAACCCTGTCCGATTGAGGAAACCATAGCGAATTTCCGCGCATTGTGTCCTTAATACTCGAGCTATAGAATAGCCATGTGGGATCTAACTACATACAAGCGAATTATCGATCAGCTGGATTGATCTGTTATACACGTCGCCACAAAGGGAATAACCATCTGACGGTCAATCTTCGGATGAATTCCATGTGGTTATTGTTTTACGTTTTTGAACAACATATTGGAATCTAAACAAAGTTATACTTGTATTCCACTGTTGCATATAATGCTTACAAAGAGCCACGATGTCCAAATACAAAACCACGAAGTGATTCCTGGCCAAGCGCTCGAGGCGCTTATAAACGATCGATATATTGTGGTGCTCACACACCCTTCACTTAAACATCACAACTGGTTTCTGGCTGTTTATCGTCATCAGGTGTTGATAGTAAGACCAGCTTCAATAAGCCTCGAAACACCGGATAAAGGCGAGCAGCCAGAAGCCAGTTGTGAGGGGATGTGCGCTCATAATATTTTGGACTCCAGTTATTTGGACCATATAGATTAATCAGTCACCGAATTAAGCGGAGTAAACAATCAGTCTAATACGCATAGGCTAATAATCCTGGTGTCGATTTTCACATAATTCGGGCAAGTTCGCAAGTTTCCCTGAAACACTCTTAAAAAAATCACGTGTCATTTTGGGAACCTTAAAAAATGGTAGATCGAATATTGCCTTCAAAGCACATTTTAAATAAAATTAGCGTAGCTGAACGTGTTCAATCTCATGGTCACATAATCCAGCTTTGAAACACACGGCTTGCAACAATATATCTGTAAATTTGATAGCGCAGATAATTGGTAACGTTTCTTTTCTGACACAGAAGCTTCGTCAAGACAAGGAGTATGGCTAACTAGCGTTTTACCCACCACCTCTGCTTGACACAACCGTTAAGCAGCCTATAATAAACCTAAGGGTGTCATTTTGCGAAGTATGACAAGGATCATTGGTCGATTTGCCTAACATGGTGTGTAATCACGCCAATCAGGTACCAGCGAACTCGGTCATGTGCGCGATAAACGCATTTGACCAGTTGACACTCTGTTGCCATTCGGGATTCGCGGGTGAACGCAAATAACGTTGCAGAGATTGACCTTGGGGATGTTTTGAGACACAATCAGCAAGTGGGTGCGCAACGCAAGGGGTTACGACGTGATTAATTTTCGATGGAGTGTCCTGAAGTCTGTGCAGACAGTGTAATTGGCGATTGACCTGACAAAATCTCTCTCACCCTTACATAATCAGAAGGTGATTTTTGATTATATTTTTTAAAAAATATTCTAACATAATACTTTACAATACGCGCATAAGAAAAGTGAAACACCAACAATGAATGTGATCGTTATCAAGCATTATTGATATTGATTGTTGATATTTCATTTTTCGTACGCGTGTATTGTAAAGCATGTTGGGGAATACGGAAAAGGATATCCTTATCTGTATTTTTGTATTTTACTCACAAAATGTTCTGTCTTTAACCACGTTACTTCGGTACATTTACACATGGACGCTAGTATCAACCAAACTTGACTGTGTTCAGTTGTATCTAATTGTCGTGTTTACCCAAACCGACCGCTGATCCTGGTCCTGCTCAACATCACCAGACTTACTATAAACTACTTAGCGGTGATGCACGCAGATATGTGGGTGGATTGCTACATTGTCATGTTTCCTTTCCTGAGTGTCACACTTCGCAAAACTCCTATGCCAGACGTGAAACGTTACCCGAAATCTGTTCTAACCGATTGCATAGGTAGTTGTTTCCGTTATCAAGACTGCACGATTAGTCGCTCAACATATTCAAATCAATCCGAAATGGCATTCATGCAAACGATGGTATAACATGTATTCTGGTTTAAGCTTATCCAAAGGAGGCTTACATTCTCAGAATTGGCGTAAACCTCTTCTACTCGCTTGAGCAAAACACAGATTGACGAATCAATCCCTGTCGGCTAAGAGAAAACTGTTTGATGCCGGTCGTCGAGTTTGCGGAAGGGCAAACGTCCAAACACGAATATGTGATAGCAATGGCATTTTCGGTTGCCATAGTGTCACCATGTGATAAACAGCGGATTTAGTCACAAAACGCTCCCAACGAAAATGAAATATTTGAAAATAGACGGCGTATTATGAACCCGCCCGAATAGAAAATATAAAGCTAGTATTCCCAGAATAACAAGAGTATTTATTACGAGTATTAACGGTTCGTTAGGCAGCAAAGTTAGAAAGCTCCAACGGCACAGTGAGGAAGCTGCATCGGGATTTGTGTCGGACAAGCGATCGCGCTCACTCCGTCGAGAGACCATTGACTCTGACCCATTTGGCTCACAAGGTTATAAGATTTGCAAACATTGTCGGCCAATTGAAGCTAGCAAACACAAAATGACAAACACACGAAACCTACCGCAACACGGCAGTTGATCTGATCACCAACAGCTCTGGAAGCGTATAAAACTTGATATTGGCTAGGGACTGATTGACCAACCAAAGCTTGAGATAGCTAAAATTAAGTGATTAATAAGCTGACAGAAGTAAGAAGAGACCTACCATGTTGTGAACTGATCCAAGTTGTATGCCAGTTGGAATACACATCGGCATAGCCTGTAGCATTGGCAGAACGGTCGTAGCTTGATAAACAGGAATAAAGGTGGTCGTTGGTTGTGTCACTTGCATACTGACTGCTGGCTCGAGTACTCGAATTTGGGTTTCCTCGCCTTCGATGACTGGTTCGACAATAGCAGCTACCTGTTTCATGATGGTTTCTTTCACGATAACTTGTGTGGTCGTGATAATGGGAGCCTCGGTCGTGGTTGTGGTTGTTGTGATTATAAACTCTTCCTTCTCGATAATGATAGGTGGGGACGGTACTGGAACTGGGACTGGAACTGGAACTGGGACTGGTTGTATCTCAATTTCCGGTTCGGATTCACAGCACATCATGCAGCAACAGCAACCATTACCTGAAGAATGAGAAGGCTTACTAACTGGTGGGGGGTATGGAAGGCACGGATATCCAGGGAAATTTGGTGATGCTCCTAGGCCAAATGATGGGAAGGATCCTGCTACTCCTGGGCCAAATGATGGGAAGGATGGTGCTGCTCCTAGGCCCAATGATGGGAAGGATGGTGCCGCTCCAAGGCCAAGTGATGGGAAGGATGGTGCCGCTCCAAGGCCAAGTGATGGGAAGGATCCTGCTGCTCCTGCGCCAAATGATGGGAAGGATGGTGCTGATCCTAAGCCAAATGATGGGAAGGATTGTGCTGCTCCTAGGCCCAATGATGGGAAGGATGGTGCCGCTCCAAGGCCAAGTGATGGGAAGGATCCTGCTGCTCCTGCGCCAAATGCTGGAGCAATCAATGATGGTTGACTAGGGATCAAAAGAGCTTGAGAGGAAGAGGGTAGCAAAGGTTGTCCAACAGCTTGTAATTGCCCTCTGCCTGCTTGCAATGATTGCGCTCCAGCGAGTAGTGAATGTATGCTCCCAACTTCATGATCAATTACACAATCATTCTTATCCAGGTCCACAAACTTCATTTGACCTTTCTGGACGTACGGTACGTTGTAAAATTGACTAAGCTCCTGTCCACCTAACCCACCTAATGCACCTAAACGCCCTCCGTATGAAAAGCCTGGATCCACCACAGGGGCTCCGCGTCCACCCAAAATGCTGCCAGCAGTTTCGAAAGACGATTGAGTTGTCAAAAGAACGCTTCGAGCGGTAGTTGACACCAAAGGCGCGGCGGTACTCAGTTGGTAAACGGCTTTAACAGTCGGATCGGCAACGAGTTCTCTCAGATGATGGCTGTTCAAGAAATCGAAAGATTGACGCCCTGATAAATCGAGATCCCCGATGTCCAATCGGTGAATACAGGTGACGGCTGGATCCGCGATAAGATCATCTAGTTGGTTGAAATTTTTTCGTTCGATTTCCTCCAATGACTCTTCGAAGGGTTGGTGCAGAGGTCCGGAAGTTTGTCCACCTCGTAATTGTGGATAACCAATCACAGAGTGTTGGAATCCACCAACCAAGAAAACCGTGGCAATGATTGTTAACGTGTTCATCGTGCTTCCTTTCTGTTAAAATAATATGAATGGTTCTTATTTATGGATCAATAAACATCTCATTCATGTAAGATATGATATTGAAATAACTTTAATACTTTAATCGATGATTAAATTTTGGCCATCTTACTCTAATCTTTAAAGTGAACAAACACATTTGGTATAGCAAATCTTCATCATGATCTCGTCATAACCAGTTTAAATTTTAAAACTTTTCAGGGCACTATTGGTTTGATATTATCTGACAGTAGATCCCTGAACTGCTGAACCTTGAACCATATAACTGACAGATTATTCAACATTAGAAATTAAATCTTGACCAGGACTATCTTAACTGTTTGCATGAGAAGCTATTCTTTCTAGTCATTTTGATCATAAACGATCAGGAACCGAATAAATGTTAATTTATCTCTATACATGAGTCAACCATGCACAAATTTTCACTCACATGTGTTGCTTGTAACTCACTGTTTGTGTTTGTATGATTACTCAGTGATTGTCCACATATTTATATAAATGTTTTTAGTGGTCTGGGACACCGCTGGTGACTAGATTTCTGCCAAAAGAACACATTTGTGTGGTGATCGGCCCTACCGGTACCTAGAGTTGTTGCATGTAATTACGTATGCCTAAACATACCGGGAACCTGATCCAGGCAAGTTGACCGTGTAAAATTCGAAAAAAGCCGGCTAGATATCATGCAGTAAACATTCACACATTTTCACGGCTGAGGCCAGAAGTTTTTGGTTAATTAATCGAAATTATTTTGGATAAGTCATCGAAATATCGCTTGTCATCTAACTTATAGAAACTTATAGAAACCGGTAGTGGTGTGTAAGGGATGGGGATGTGAGCACCAGAATACATTGGTCTTTTATATGCGCATCGAGCGCTTGGCCAGGAATCACTTTGTGATTCTGTATTTGAACATCGTGGTTCTTTGTAAGAACCCTATATAACAGTGGCATACAAATTTAACTTTGTTTACCGCTTTTTCCACTGTTTCAAGGCTCACTCAACCTGATCTTACTGTCTCCACCTGACGATGGCAAACAGCCTGAAACTGGTAGTGGTGTGTAAGGGATGAGGATGTGAGCACCAGAATACAAAATCAAATAAATTCAAATAGTAAACTTCACGTTTCAAGGAATTACGTTGTAGCAAGCGATGAATTTTTACAAAATCATAGGGTCAAATATTTGTTTAAACTCACTTATTCTATCGCCGAATAGTCCTAGTGAGACTCAGCTTAGTAGACCAGCACATCAACAGCCATCATGTCTGGGTGAGTTCTAAGCATTGCAACTCGTAACTTAGAACTACGCGGTCGTGAAGTAGCATTGACTTGTTTCGGACGTAACGGTCAACAAAACTACAATGATGTGAATACGGCTTTGAAGTCACTCATGTTCCCCGCACCTACACTGCACTAGAGGTTGGTTGAGTGAACCTTCACACTTTACTATCAAACATCGCGTATTGTTTTTGTTAGTCTCCGTCGGTTGATGTCGACCATGGATGTACATCACAATCGCGTGAATGTTCAAGTTTTGCGGCTTTTGGAATGACTAAGCAGTCTGATTCGGGAGGAACAATCTCTCCGGCAGCGCTGGCATCGAAAGTCAGAACTCGGTTGTATTGCTTCAATTGCATGCCGGCGGCGTGATCTGCGTTCAGCAGCCAAGAGCTGTATCTACAACGCGTATTATATCTTTTGATATTCATATCGCAATGTGATTAAACATAGATTCAAACATTGATTCGGAAATTCCAAAATGGTATGTTTCGTATAACGCATAGCGTGAAAAACAAAACAGCCAGAAACCGGTAGTGGTGTGTAAGTGCAGGAGATGTGAGCAACACATTACCCAGATAGGACTGTTACACAAAACGTTGATCAGTTGAGAAGTTTGCTGTTAAATCAGACGAGCTTTTACCTTTTGCGAATACGAAGCTAAAACTTAAGTTGTCTAGTTCAGAAGGCAGTGCATGCTTATATTTACGAATTCTGGGTAATCAATGTGGGAGAATGTTCAGAGAGAATGTTCAGCTTTCGATGGCATCAATGAGAAATGCAATAAAATCGATATGGTCGTGAACCATATAGTCAATTGAATATTTGAGCATTTATTTAGCGGTCTGAATTATTGAACAATGAGCAAACAACCTCCGCTTTTCATTCTCATTTTAGTCATAATTCCATGCAAGCAAGAGCTTCCGTTAAAGTCTGGTGAAGAAAATCTCCCATTGAGGTGTAAGCTACAAGCGAATATTTATTCACTCTAGTCAAACTAGCTACGCATCCAGCAAAGCAAGATCATGTTAGTAGTCGACACCCTTGGTGGGTGGTTGGAACCATTGCCTTCTACTCAAAAACTCTAATAGAATATACGCAACATGGGCAGTTTCCCATATATCAAACTAGGTCTCTATTTTTAAAACATAATTAGCCGGTTTATGAATCCATAAATAATCCATTGTTTCTTGTCAATGCGAGCGAGCAATTGTTTTGGAAATGGTTAGAACTTGTAGAGTTGAATTCATTTTGGTTATAACAGCAGTTTTGTTGAAGAATGGTGAAACCTCCAGGTGTGGCAAGCTGTATCACGCGCAAATTTTTGCGTAATGCATAATTACAAACAGTGATTCGTTGTATGGCTTGGATGAAGTAAATGAGTAATCAAATGCCGATGATGCCATTATCTTCCTAATCCAATTGAAACCTGCTCTTCGCCCCTCTCCAGATCGAGCCTGGTGTCAGAAACAATTGTGCATACGCTGTTGGAAATGCGCAGCTACTCTTTCTAACTAGTACCTGCTTTCAGGTGAATAAGTAGCAACGGATACGACGTCGTATAATAGCAACCCAACAGAATCCATGTCCCATTCTAACTTAAGATTAATAAGCTTGAATCGAAATCATAAAGAAACAATTTATCTAATTACATCGAATGGTCGAGTCACCGATAGCTGTTGATGACGGAAGGAAAGTTAGCAACCTAATAAATCCTTTAATAAAATATTTGTTCATAAACAAAATAAATTTCGACTCGCGAAAAATCTCACACACGTTACGTATTTTTAAGAGTCCTTGGATAAATTTAGTATTGGAATGTTCTCTGTTTGTAAATCAACACAATGCTTTGGATTCGAGATTCCAGTAGCAAGAATAATGGAAAAGAGCACCATGTCGTCAGCTGTTTCCTTGACTCAACTTAACTTTTAATCTGTCTGCTCCTTGAATGAAAAAAACACTCGGCTAAATCTCTCTCGTGTTATTTGTGATCTAATATAGCAGTGTTGACTGTCCTTTCTTTCGTTCTATTAGCATCCATTGATGAGGTTGATTATTATATCCGATGAACGAGATCAGCTTGATTCGAGTTTCTCGTAAATGTTTCCAAGGTATGTCTGTACCATTTATCCAACGGGTAGTCTATACTGCAATACGTGTTCAGTTGCGAAGTTTTAAGCAAAATGCTCGAATCTTTTCCTTCGGAATATAACATGAATTTTCATTTATGTTAATTCCGATATTTGTTTCATAGTGAATACGCGAGGAAATGGATAGCTACGGTCAAGCTAGATTTCGTCCAGCATATGGAGTGTAACGCTCAAACCAAGTAAATCAAATTAACTTTGTTTATCGCTTTTCCACTGTTTCAAAGCTCACTGAACCTGATCTTACTATCTCCACCTGATGACGGCAAACAGCAAGAAACCGGTAGTGGTGTGTGAGTGGTGCGGATGTGAGCACCAAAATACAAGTAAATCAACCTGTCTGATAATTTTTGTATCACATGTATATATGAGAGAATAAGTTCATCTGACTCGCAGGAAATATACTAAAGTGATAGTTTATCGATGATGAGTTCTGCTGTAGAACCACACTACGTTGAAATCACCAATCAGGAGTAGTTTTATCCGACAAAAGTTTCCTGATTGACGCACGATTACTAAAAGTCTTCCGTCTGGGCACAAAATAAATTGGTTGACCGACACATCACACCGATAATACAGTTCTTTTCAGAATCCACTTGCAGGTCGTGCTACATGGTTTCACTCGGTTCAAACTATAAATAGCTGTACAATGAAGATGCTTGTGGTAATACACAGCTAGTTCTTCACCTGCTCTGGTGCAGTCTCACCAAAGCGGTATCAAGTTGAGAATGAATAGCTCACCATAATTCACCTAGGTTTGGAACCAGGGCTCGATAAAAACGACAATGTCTGTGTAAGACTGGTTGTACAAAAGAGTCATCTCAGCCAGTTTGTTTTTCAAGCGATGTGCATTAGTTAATGCTGGAATTGTTACGGTCCAAGCTACCTAAAGTTGGATCTTACTGAACATGAAGATTCAATCGTCGAAACGGTTACTGATATATTGTTGTAATTTTGTGCCTCTTGGTGAAAATTTAATCTCAATAGTTCGTGTTATGATTTAAAGATTTTGTGCACACTTCTCTTATCATGAATGGAATACGGTCTTGAAACACGGGCAAAGTGTATTAATGTCATATTCCGTTATCTACTAAGCACCTCATTCCTGATGAAACATTATGGGAGCATGCCATACAAAGTATTTTGATCGGTTCGCCAAAAGGATACTTTACTCAAAAATAAATTTGTGTACTTTAGGCTGTGTATTTTGCATAGATACATGGGTTATCAATGAAGCTGAACAACGCTTACAGTAAAATGAAGTTAATTGTGGAGGTTGTCTTTTCAGCACTTGTATTCAAAGTTCCTGAGGAGTCTGAATTTGAATGTGAATTCGAAAGATGAAGTGAAGGAGCGAAAAGTAAGGAACGGTAATACAATGGTCAGTTAGCTGTTGCAATCGCATACGCACCGATGCTATCCGAAATAAGTTGTTCGGTAGTAATGTTGATATAGAGAAGCAGATCAACCTGCATAGGTTACGCTGGTTGGGTCACGTTTCACGAATACCGGAACACCGACTTCAGAAACGGATTCTTTTTGCGACGCCACATCCTGATTGGCGTAAATCTCGGGGTGGCCCAACCGTCACATTGCATAGGCAGTTAAAAACCGTTACTAGTAAACTTTCCAAAGTCGGCGCAGCGCGTCTTCCTGGCTGGTGTCCTCGCGATCAGATATCGCAATAACTAATTACGCTTCTGGATATGTCCCGAAACCGTGTTCAATGGCGGTCTTGGACTATGCATCTTCTTGGAGTGTTTGCTTAACCGTGTATGTTGTCAAGCGGAGTGACGAGAAAAGCTTGTTATGATGCATGACAGTGAAAGCCGCAAGGAAGCTGCCATGCTGATGTCGTTCTACTCGTTCACGAAACTTGTTTGTATGCATGTTCCATTCGAGGTGTAGGCACCTCTTCCCAGTTTGTTTGTGCTTACTCTTCTATAGAATCCGTAGCTAGTTAAGTTCCACCCTTCCCCATCTTTTAGGGTTTTACTTTTTCATGGTTGTGTGGCAGTTAAGCATTCGGTACGTGCTACCGGTGTAACGCTGCCTGTGATGATGATGATGGTGGTGGTCAGTTAACCAAATCTAATCCTAATCTAATCTAGAAGGCAGTCGTAACGTTGGGAGAATTTATTCCCTTTTCATTATCTAGCCGATTATCTTTATCGTCATTAGCATATGGCAATAATTCGGTACCATATGCGTTGAAAGATTCAAAGTCTCGCTATTGGCATTGTTTCAGATTTTCCTTGAAAACTGTTGCTTCTGCCTGATATTTTCATGTTCACGTTTCTACATGGCAACGCATTTTGCCAAAGCTAAATTATCCCGTAGTAGTGTAATCGTGGCTTGCACAAAAATAAGTGTATCGCATTGATTGGCATTTTTCCAAAATATAAATGTTTACTCCAGGCTTGCGGGATCAATTCAGCCAGCAATTATGTCTATCTATGCTGTCTGTTGAAACTGAAGCACGAAGTCACACTGTGATTGTAATATTAACGTTTGTTTGTGATCATTTTGCTACACTTTGGTTCTTGATTTCGATGAGTTAAATGTGAGTTAATTCGATAAGTCGAAACAAAACTATTAACCTTTTAGTGTACCAGGCGTAAAGAATGCAAGACATCAAAATGCTGTTCAATTTTATAGCATTCGGATTGAGATATTTGCAAGGGCGATGGTTAACGGAATTCGAGCGTGACTCTTCAGTTTTGTTAATCGAACGAATGTTCAGAATTTCAAGTTTTAGAAAAATAACATCTAATTTGTTAATAACTTAATTTACTGATTGCCACTATTCGTTAACAATGTGTTCAAAGTTAATAAACACTTAAGTGAAAGCTTCCTAGATCAAGGATGATTTTTCTTTCGATATTCTATTGAAACCCCCACTCGAGTACGCCACCTCTGTAATGTTACATAAAACCCACATAAATTACAAATTGACGATATCGAATCTAGTGCTTTAACTACTCAAAGATTTATTTAACTTGGCGTAAACCTCAGACAACGGTAATTGAAAAATTATGAAAAATCACATTTATTTTTTAGCAGAAATCATACAAGAACACGGTAGTAAGATTGATATTTATCGCCGGGTTATAGCAGTGTTATTTTCACGAATGTATAACTATACCACCGTGAATACATCATTTTTAATCCGTGGAGAATTCAAATACGTTAAAGTTTTCACAAGTCAACTTTTCTAAATAGTAGTTTTCCCAGTGCCAACGTATCTTTTAACTCGTAGTAACCCAAGCATCGTTATACACCTGATCGAAGTTAAAAAGAAATATTTTTTGAATTGATTTGTTCTTGATGAGTTTTTTTTGTAATTCGATTAAAGTATCAATAAATTTAGTAAAAGTCACAAGAAACATTGGCATAAAGTTTTATTTTTTCTCTGAAACACTAATTCCCGATACACACAACGGGGTATAATGGACAATAATGACCGAGGTAAGTTTCCCTACGAATACACGGAGTCATTCAACTGTTCTCGTTATACCGCACTCAAGACTCGATTATAGACGTCATTTTGTCTCTGCGCGTAATTGCTATCTGTGGAATTTACTAACACGTGATATTGTGAACGCTATCGCGATCCGTGTTTTCAAATCAAAGCAAACAAATCAAAGGAATTTCGATTACAACCACTTAATTTTTTATAGCTGTCATCCAAGTAAAGCAATTTCTTTTTCCCTCATAGAATCTTGATTCTTGATTCATCTTGATAAGTTCACATTATTGTTACCATAAGACCACGTGTATTTTATGATAATACATCAAATAATGTATGTCTTTAAACAAATATTGGCAGTTTCAAGCAACGACGTCCTACGGACCACATCTTTCGAGATGGATGATTAGACCGCATCGTACCTGCTCTGGATTAAAGTATTTATTTAAAGATAGATAATTCTTGTGGGAATCTTATGAGATTATTGATTGATCTTATTCCTGGAAATTAAAGATTTGTCTCGCCTTATTTCATCCGTTGTGCAATTCACTGAACCGACCTTTTCCGATACGCCACTGAATTTCTGGGAATCAAAATCTAGATACCAAAATGTAGGTCCCAGGGTTTGGCGATTGAGAAATGCATAATGAACTGCAGTGAGAAATTTTCTAGCGTTGTCATCCAGGTGTAAATTGAGCGTAGTAGAACACTGGAACACATGCCTGGCCAGTGAAGTTTGGCTTATATATAGAGGTTTTAGCATAAACCGCATGAGTTTCAGTTAACCGGGTCAGTTAAACTAGCAACAGTTGAAGTAACGTATTTTTCGCTTACTTTAAAAATAAAACAATTTTTCAACTAAACGATTTCATTTTATTTTGTTTCAGATATATCAGGATGAGAATAACTTCGTTTGTTGCTCTGAGTTTGTTAGCGCTGAGCTTTGAATTGCGAACAACCAGCGCCAATTGCTGCTGTTGTTGCATGACATGTTGTTCGGAGCCCGAGGTTGAAATACAACAAGTCCCATATGCAGTCCCCTGCCCTTACCCGGTCCCACAACCTCCACTAATCATTGAAAAGAAAATTGTACCCATCACCACGTCACCGAGACCACCACCAATCACCACCACTCAGGTTATTGTTAAAGAGACCGTGATGGACCCCGTCACAACGGTCCTTGAATCCGTGGCTGCTGTATCCGCACCCACCGAATATCGTTATTTGGAAAACATGAACAGATGTGCCCCGCAAAGTAGTCAGCTCGGTACCATCAATAGAATGGTGAGTTTGATAGAATTTCGATCATTTACCAATCATCATTTTAGTTAGCTGAAGCTTTGGCCGAAAGCACGCTGCCACGTCAGTATCAAGTACTCCACATCTCACGATCCGTTGGAGATCAAATCAAATACCGCGTTGGGGTTAGTCAATTAATTAAGTGTTTTTAATATCTGACACACATATAAGCTGTAAGCTAATTTTTTGCTATCCGTAATTGTAGCTCCGTGCTGCTGAGGGAGGATGCCGCATCTATGAGTTGCTGAGCCCCTTGAGCGCAAAGAGATACACGGTTGGTGAGGTTCTCCCAATCGGTTGTCCAACAATTGATACATTGGATCTCCCACCTTGTGCATTGAACCTTTTCTGAAGTTAGATTATGATTGAAGTCATTATTCTAATTTCTGAATAAAGCAAATAATCCTCTGGTGTTTTGAAAGTTCTTACTTTCGTGGGATCTAACAGACAACGGTGAAATTTACAAATGACTTAATCCGACAATTTTTGTCGTCATTGGATAATAATTTTTATTACCGACCATATCAGGTATGATTAATAGACTACGTATACGTAACAAAATCTGAGACAAATGTTTGTTGTAAAACTAGCGAAAAAACAAAAAAATCAAAATTTAAAAGATGCTACCGGAATATGTTGATAATTAAGTGCTAACTCTTGAGAAATAATAATGTACTCTCAACTGTCTTGATGTTCTGCGTGGGTTGAGTGACTGAGAAAAACGCCGAAATGTTAGCTCAGATGAACAGGTCAGTTTCGATTGGTAATAATCCCAAACATGGTAAACTTTTATTGATATGACAAAGTCTACTGAGGTTCTGTTCAAATGTATACGCTCGGTTTTCAGTGCTTTACGTCAAGTCAGTGTAAATTTTTTAAGGCTACGCTGCATTTTAAACTTCATTAGTATGTACAGGTGTACGTTTGGAACCAAATGATCTAATAATCACAGTGGAGAGAGTTTTTTGCAACCGGTTACATTATCACACTGGGATTGACAGAGCGAAACTTCACGATAAACTATTCCATCGCATACAAATCTTTTCCATTAGAAGCTGCTTAGTCATAATTTGCTCATAGACGATACCCGAGAATCTAAATAGTTTCGAATCAACGTTATCCCGTTGACAGAGTATTAAAAGACCCTCCGTTAAACAAGGCTTAGGGTGGTTTCACTATCGAACAGTTGGCTTGGAGCCGGTATTCGAATAAAGATTATTTCAAATGCGTTCGGGAATGCAACTGCCATAAAAATCGTCCCTTTTGAAAAATATCAGTTCCAAATGGAAAATTGTGTACATAAAATCATTCAAATTCTTTGCCATTCATGGAAGTAAAACGCGTTTCATTTTGTCGCAGGGTTTTTTCTGTGAAAATCCTTAGGAATTTTATTAAAACTTAAATTCATGCCGTATTCGTATATGTCGTTTGATTGAACGCAACGGCAAATATTCAAGGATCCTGTATGCGTATTGCTTGTATCGATATCTCCAACTAGCAGCTACGAAATTTTAAGATTGCGAGTTTTTACACAAACCTCATACTATTTAAGTGATAAGAAATTATGCTTAAGAGAATGACCTAGTGGAATACCCATTAGAAAACTTGTTAATAATTAAAATTGTCGAGAGTTGCAATACAAATTCAGAGTGGATTTTTCGGCAAGCAACCGAATCAAACCAAAAGTTAATGGATTTTAAACGGTGTGGTTAACCTCTAGAAAATATAAATCCAACCGCACAAGCTCTTCGAAATTCAACCAAAATCTTAGGTGCCGATAAAATTATTCGTTTCCGTATATCACATCAAGAAATACAATGTACAAATTAGCGAATTGAAAAATAACAAAAATAATGATTCGGGTCAATACCAAAGAATAGATTGACATCAAGTCACATTTTATTGATTTAACTGGTTCACTCGATGTTGACCAAGTCAATAAGAGATCACGAACTAATCGGTTCCAGATGCTTAAATTTGATTTATATAGTTTGATGGCTTCGGCCACAACCGTCCTCGAAGTGCTCAAGATAAGTCTTCCTGACACGATGTGAGGAGCCTTATAAACGACAGAGAACGCATCATTTGGTTTCACTAGATCGCTCATGTTGACCTGATAGGTTTTATATACAGTTTGGTTCAACTTTCTTGGTGACTATTCGAAAATATGTTTTTCCCGATTCCGTGTTGAACGGCCAACTTAACCGACGTCAAAGGAACTGGTGCTTTAGTGAATGCACATTGAGTTTGCTTGACGAGGTGGCCGGTCTTGAAGCAGTTTTGCGATTAAAAGCTTGTTGCTGAAGTTTAATCACAGTTTTCCCGAGTTAAAGGTGCGTTCAACTATTTTTTCCAGCTTCCAGGTTAGAGATTCGCTAAAGACATCAGCCTTAAATTAAAGATGAAAATAAAATGGTTTATTTCATACATTTGGGCACTGTGCACATCTGTCTTTCAATTCAATTTAATTCAATTCCATTTTAATGGTCTAAAAAGCATATAGCTTTACAAAAAACCACAGAATAATATAGAGAAGAGAATATAACAAGCAAAAATGGGATTAAATTGCTTACTGAGCAGTTCAAGAAACAAGTAAATATCCAAAGGGCAGAAATTGTTTTCCATTGGTGGGATAACAACTGTAGGTGTATGGTGTTAAGATGTATAGTTTTCTTCGATGCACGGGTTAAGGGTCAAATAGGCATCAAGGCTTCTCTTGAAAGTTTGCTGGTTTGGTGAGTTTACAACATTATCTGGCAGATTGTTCCAAGTAAAACAAAGTTGCACGGCAAAAAAATGTCGTCTGCAGTTGAGTCTCGAGTGAGGGACAGTTAAAGTAAATGTGTGAGCTCTTGTATTATGCGAGCTCCGTAGATTCAATAAGCATTGTAGAGGGTGATTTTTAGTATTCAAAATATTGTATGTATGATGGATAACCAGTTCCGATCACGAAAATTTGTATTTACACAATTTCATTCGCAAAAATCTTTTCAGAGCGAATGCGAGTTACTCATGTGAATAAATTATGTGCCAAGTTTCTATATATCACAATTGGGGCTGCGCTTATGAATAGGGCATACTGCCCAACCCATTTTCGGTTTTTAATAACTCGTCTATTCACGGTTTAGTCTTGTCTGTTTATCAGGTAAAATCAGGTAAGTTGATCATTCATGCATGCAAACGAGCGTTTTTGTTCATGGTCAAGGGTTCAAACCCTGACTACATGAGTGTGGGCTCATGTGATCGAACAGTTTGGTCTTACCAAGCTTATTAAACAGTGGCATACAAGCGCAACTTCTTGATCTTCAATATCCTTTTGTTTTCCTCGACTTCCAACAAAAGGCACAGGCTTACTGACGCAAGATTCACAAATCCGTTTAGGCCTAACGCAATACGAATGATTGAATACTCGATATTTCTACGAACAGCGATGGGAACTGACTACGCTTAGATCCTGATATACATGCACCGGTCGTGCCATAACATTGTCACCTCAGTGCGTACCTTAACTTGATGTTCAGCAGAACTTTTCCAGCTATTGATATCCGGGGATTTATGTAGGAATTTATCGTCTTTGTAATAAGTCCTCAATATGTCTAGACGTAAGTTTTTATTCACGATTACTTTCCATCGTGTATCGTTTTCCTTGAAAAAACGGAACACACAATCGCGCTAACGCAGCGTGAATATTTGACTAACACACGTGGTCAACATACTGAAACTTGTAAATTTCCAGATCAGTGATTTTTGCTTCTCGATTCTTTTTCAACACACCACATTGCTCCTATTTAGATCGAATGAGCAATACAAGGAAGAAAATTATACGATATAGAATTATTATTTATTAGGGGTTACTAAAGCGAAGAATTCAAGGTTGTCACGACCGGAACGGTTTTGTAGATAAGCTCCCAATTCCAAAAATGCTCCATTGGCGCGCGTCTCATATATCGTATGACAACCAGTTCCAGTTCCTGGCCTGAACGCGTGGTCCTGTGTTACCCGGGGTAACCGCTTCTACTGACAGGAGAAAGGGCAAAGGCGGCTGACTGGCGCCTCAAAACCAGCTTGTTTGGTGCAGGTAGAGCTCGTAAGTCCCTGAATGCGGTCCACCTAGGGCAAGCAAAACCATTATCTTAAAAACTTCCACTGCATTATGGCTACATCTAATCCTGGAAAATGCTTCAGGAGTCACCCTTGAGGAAAAACCCGAAGGCGGATTCCCGTTAAGCAGTCCGAAGTTGCATTCAACTTCATCCTGCCATATCCTGCGACTGCATCGGTTTCCAAACGTATCAGCGTAGCTGTTCCTTTTGGTTCCAGTGGTGCTGTGGAGAGGAAGCACTTGTTGTAAGGGCAACAGCTGGTTCTCCATATTGAACTGCTCAATCGAGAGGACACTCCATTCTGCTTCTGCAGCAGATACCGGTTAAAAGCTATGACTCGACTGGCGTAGAGCTCAGCGCCTGGGGCTGCTTCCGACGATTGGAGAGACTTTCAGGTCTCATTGGACGGCTACCGCCAGCCCCAAGCTTGGCAGCCCCCATTCATTAAGGTGACGTCTCGCCACGGTCTGCTATCCTCATCGGGTGCATGGGGATTAGGAATCAACCGACAAGCAGGCTGTATTTTTCCGCCCCAGCAAAACGAATTACAGAGGTCTGCTCTGAAACTTTGAACCTGGAACGTCCGGTCCATGCTTCCTGGTTTTCATGACGACGTCTCGAATATCAGAGGCCTAAGAAAATCAGCTGTAATTAACAATGAGCTAAAAAGGCTGAAGTTCGACGTGGCTGCCCTGCAGGAGACTCGATTACCAGACACTGGTATGCTAAAAAAAGAGATTACACGTTTTTGGAAAAGAAAAGGTTCTGATGAGCCTCGACTGCATGGCGTTTGGTTTGCCGTGCGAAACAGCCCACTGAAAGCAGCAGATCCAAGCAGCAACCGAAATGAACGAATTTGGACTCTAAATCTGAAGTGCATTACTGGTACCATTACTTTGGTCAACGTTTATGCACCGACGCTCTCTGCGACTCCTGCTGAAAAAGTCGCTTTATCATAACCAAACAACAGTCCACAAAAGTGAGCCAATAATAACTATGTAGTGGTATTGCGTGATTTCAATGCCACAGTTGATGCACATTACGAGTCTTGGCAAAACTGTCTCCGGAGGTTCGGTGTAGGTAAAACCAATGAAAATGGACAACGCCTAATAGAATTCTGCACACAGTTCAGTCTTTTTGTCAGTAACACTTTCTTTCGAACAAAACCACAGCATAAGGTCTCTTGGAAAAATCCTCGCTCTAAGCATTGTCATCAGCTTGATCTTAGTCTTGTTAGGCGTAATAATATAGGACCCAAACTCCTCGCCAGATCATATCAAAGCGCAGACACGACACTGACCATGTGCTGATTTGTGTAAAACAGAAGTTTCCGCAGACGCGATTATACCGAAACCGAAACCCGAAACCAAAGATAGACTTCACTCGCATGTGCGAACCTAATCTAGCTGCGCCTTCACAGCGGAGTTCAACAAGGCAACCTCACTCGAATCGGCTTCAGAAAACTGGGAATCTCTGAAACGTAGCATATTTCGAGTCGCACTTTCCACTTACGGTCCGAAGAAAGCTATAACGAGCTACTGGTTAGAAGCAAAAGTTTATGAGATGAATGCTGTGATGGACGAGAAACGGTCCGCATTCTTGAAGTTCAAATAGATGAAATCTAACGACTTCTAAGAACAGCTAGAAATAAGATCCAATGTACAAATAACTATTGGACTGAAATTCGCCTCGGTATCCAAAAAGCTGCGGATACTGGAAATTTTCACGGTATGTATGATGGTATCAAGAGAGCCATTGGTCCAAACAAACTTCAAACGGCTCCCATTAAGTTTGTATCTGGTGACCCCATTGTGGACAAAACTCAGCAGATGGAAAGATGGGTAGAGCACTTCTCCTCTCTCTTCTCTAGGGACAGTACTGTTTTACCGCATGCACATGAACGTTTTGAACGGTTGCCAACCATTGAACATCTAAATACTCCCCTTACTGTTGATGAGCTCAATGTGGCAATCGACTGCTTAGCGAATGGGTGGGACCCTGGTGACGACGGAATTACACATGAGCTCATCAAATGCTGTAGAACAGCTTTATTACGCCTATCCACCATTTGGTTTTCAGTGCTGGCAGGAGTATGACCCACTAGATATGCGCGACATGAAGATCATCACGCTATTCAAGATTAAGGGGATAGAGGCGACGGCAACAATTCTACAGGAATCTCCTTTTTCAATGTTGTATGCAAATTGTTTGCGAAAGTCTTACAGATCCGACGACACGTTTTAGCTAATAGAGTTTACTCCGCATGGGAAGATAGACCGTTGACATGATCTTTTCATTGAGACAATTTCAAGAAAAGTGTAGGGAACAGCATATGTGCTGTTTTTATTGATTTAGCAAAGGCATTCTACTACGTCAGCAGGGAGGGTGTTTCCAAAATGCTTGATCTGATGGGCTGCCCCGAAGTCTGCTCAAACTCGTTATTTTGTTCATGAAGGGCTCAGTCCATTTTAACGGTTTCAGTTCAGAAGCCCTTGAAATTCGCCGAGGCGTCATTCAAGGGTGTGTTCTTGCTCCCACGCTGTTCGGCATTTTCTTTGCTCTGCTTCTTAAGCACGCTTTTAGAACGAGAACAGAAGGTATTTACCTACGCATGCGATGTGATGGTAAGCTTTTCAACCTTAACTGGTCTAGAGCCCAAACCAAGGTACGGGATGTGCTCATCCGTGACCTGCTGTACACCGATGTTGCAACCCTTATTGCTCACTCCCAAGAGAACCTCCTGGCGCTAATGGACTGTTTTTCATCGGCATGTAAAGAATTTGGGCTAACAATCAGCATGAGCTAGACAAAAGTCCTTGGTCAGTTGGTTGTATCGCCACCAATCATCACTGTTGGAAACTGTTAGCTTGAAGGAGTACATCATTTCACATATCTAGGTTCAACCATTTCGGATTATCTCTAACTAGACACGGAGATTGATAAGCGGATTGGCAGAGCAGCTGTCATTTTGTCCCGATTGAACTCCCGTGTTTGGGGCACCGCAAGCTGACTGTAAAGACAAATATGATCGTATAAAGCGCGTGCGTACTGAACACTTTACTGTACGGCAGTGAAAACTGGACCACCCACGCAAGACACGAACGGAAGCTGAATGCTTTTCATCTACGAAGCATCCGTCGTATCTTGAACATATCGTGGATGGACAGAGTGACTAATGCTGAAGTGCATTCAAAAGCTGGTCTACAGAACGTGTTTATCCTACTACGACATCGTCGCCTGCGGTGGCTTGGTCATGTCTACAGAATGGAAAATGGTCGTATTCCGAAAGTTCTACTCGATGGTGAGTTGCAAATAGGAAGTCGACCATTGGGCAGACCGCACTTGGGGTAAAAAGACGTCTGCAAAAGAGATACGAAAGCTCTTAGCATTGACCCAGCGAGTTGGGAAGAACTTGCTCTTGACCGCTCACTTTGGAGGCATTGCGTAAAGCGTCGTCTGCGAGCTGGGGAGGAACTGATACAGCTCTTGGCTGCTGAAGGCAGATGACGCCAATCGACCGAGTACTGCACATCGTTGCAAGCGCTGTGGAAGAGATTGTTCCTCCCGAATCGGGCTGTTTAGTCATTCGAAAAGCTGTGGAACATGAAAAAATATCATGCCCTTGTTATGCACATCCATGGTCGACATCGACTCAAGAAGGCCAACATCAACAACTGAAGAGAAGCACCCAAATGAATACTCAAGTCTGTATTTCCTTTTAGAATTGATTTACGCCTAATTCTCCACGTTTGATTACACTATTAGTATATACATTGAATATTATACACATTATATGGCCACCACTACATACATTGGAAAGCAACGAATAAAGTACTCGTATTATTTTTTATCGCAAATACGATTTATCTGGACAGGGAACTTAAAGCAATGCGGATTGCTGCATTTTTTCAATTGATTTCCAATCGGATCTAGCATCTGACACAACTATTTTGCTATTACTTGATATCGCGAATTAACGATTCAAAGAATCGGCCTCATTAATGTGTTTTCTTCTTGTATTTTCGGTAGGCCATGAAGCTAAGGTTAATGAGTGCCCACCGACATCAAGCTAAGGACGTCGTTTATAAAGATATTAACCCGGAAACATGAGCAAATAATTAACAGGACCTTCAATTTTGTAAAACTGCTAATAAAGTTTAAAGTTTAACATTGATCAGATTCGTTTTTCACGTATTTTATATGTGCATTGTAGAGGTTGATATGAAGTACCGAAAAGGATATCCCTAACTAAAATTATGCGTTTAGCACACAAAAAACAAGAATTCTCAGTCAAATCACGTAGTAAAAATTGCATAAGCAGTTAATCTAGTTAAGGCGATCGGTTGATTTTCATAGATAGTGTAGATCCTTCATCTAATTCCCGGCATTATCAAGGCTACTAACCGGATCAAAATCATAACCATTTTAAGGGCATCACTATTTGAACCTTCAGTGGAATTAATCATACTGCTTTCATTTTATAAATATTAATAATACAAAATTATAAACCGATGGTGGCGAGTATAATCACACAATTAAAAAACGGTTACTGTCTTTTTCTTATTCGTAAACATACAGCTTCGTGTGAATTTGCACTCAAACATTTCAGTGGTTTTCTCGAGACCAATATGTGTGCAGGAAAAATCCTGTTCACTGGTCTAATTTGAGTTTACCGTCCGTCCAATACCACCAGCAAAGTCTGTGCCGGCTTCATGATTCACGATTATTTTGTCAACTTACCTAATTTGCGCAACATTTATTTCTGAACAAGTGAAAGCTTATTAGTATTACTCGATTGGTCCTTTGATTGTTGGACGTGTACTGCTCTGAGTACGATGGAAAATACTTAACTGAGAATGTATTTGCTAGAAATGACAGTATTGTTTCCAGTTTTACTCAAATATGTTGCTCTCATTGGACACCGATTAAATTATACGTTCCTCAAACTCTTTCAAGCAATATGGATGTGGATATATTGCACGAATGATTGCCTAATGTTGCACACCAATTTAAAAGCTTTTTATGGAAAAGGTTTGCAATTATTAACGCAGTGTAAAATCATTTTCATGTGTAATCTTGTGAAAAAAGGGTTCTTATATTCCTAACTAGACTTGCCAATAATGACCCAAAGCGTATTTTCATAAGCCAAAATGAAATGTCAAATACTGATATATTAGCACTTTAGCGAGATGATACACTTAGAATGAGTTTTTTGGGCAGTACGGAAGTTGTAAATCGTTCAGGTTCATGCAATCAATCGGTTTGACTCCACCCAACACCCAGCTGGGACGATTGCCTGTTGTACCATTGGTGGATCCCGATCCCCAGCTTGGGACGAGTTCATATTCTTCGCATTTATCTTTATCTAATTTTACCTAAATCGAAAAATGATTTAAAATTTTTAAAGCGGTTTACGTACGGCTAATTGTAATTTAACACTTCCTTTGATGGAGCGAGCGACCTTATAGATTTCACAGTTTTCCGTAAGTGCATTTTTGAGAAGCGCTTTCGTCAGCTGAAAGATTAGAACAGTCAAGTGACGACTCACCATTGTTAAGATTTGTCCTATTTCCATCTCTTGTGGTACACACGGGTCTAGCGGCGCAAACGCAGGTCCCATACTTGTCAAAACATGATCCGGCTTTAAGGCTGGCATTATCTGTTCCACAGGCAATGGATACTCGTATGTTGTAGACGGTTCCATATACGTTGTTGGCATTTCACTAGCAGTCGAATGTGAGTAAGCGGGTTTATCAGGATTGGTCGTGAAATTCATCTGAATGTCTGATGTATGGTTTGAATACTCCACAGAAGGTTGAGGTGGTTGTGTATCGCCTATTGCTGAATCTAGACAATCGAATAAATGTTCCATATAAGACTGAGATGGCTCAACCGATGTGGATGTATTCTCACTGTAATCTCCATAGGACTCAGATGGAAACGAAGGAGCCTCAGCATAATCAGTTACAGGTTCTACATGTGATAAAGGATGGTGTGGATATTCATCGGTGGGTTTGGAAACTGTCTCCACATGCTCTTCCTTATATGGATACTGTTCAGTATACTGTTCTGGGTAAGTTTCTGAATATGACTGTGTAGGACTAGGGTAGTCCGAAAAATCTTCCTGAAGATGTGTTTCTGATATTTCTGGAAATTCCTGGTCAGGCTGAAATTTTCTCAAGAACGGTTGAGGGTGTACGTTTGACGATGGTGATAAAGTCACCGGTTGCACATCAAGTGGAGCTGGTAAGGCGATGGGTGATGTTGGCCATGCAGAAAAACTGGAAGTTGACTTTTCCGGAGGCGAGGATGTGGTTTTCATACATTCTGTTGTCGATTCTGAACAGCCATCTGATGATGAATGCGTTGTAATGGACATGCTGACTTTACCCGAAAACGATGGAGTACATGTGGTGCTTTCTGTCGATGGTGTAACTTCTTCACTAGGTTTTTCCGTAACACATGGTGTTGCAATAATCACGGTTGGCTGGATTTTACAACCACTGTCACTCGGAGAGTGGCATGAACATTTGGGTGGTGAACACAATTTCATTTTATCTTTGAGGTTTCCGGGTTGAAAGTTCGAAGGCCAATAAACTGGATGTTGCATTGGCGGGTAAATGTTCGCTATGAAAAACGGTGAGGCCGGCATTGGGTAATAATTTATCAAAGGCTGTCCAATCGTTGTAGCGGTTTGTGGAGTTAACTTATTACTGTTCGTCTTCAACACTTTCTTCGCGTTTCCCGCATCAACACTCCGCGGCACGGTCAATCCAGAATATACCTGAGGGTCGGGTTGTAGCAAAACAAATGCGTTGGTGGACATCACCAGGGCCATGTAACAGAGTAAACCCTTTAAGAATGATTTGACTGACCCTGTGGAAATGTAAAACCAAAAGAAATTCAGTCTGACACTTGAATGTATGTATTGCGAAACATTATGCACATATGTTTTACGTATTTTTTGTGAATCGTAGAAAAGCGTAAGGCCAAACAACGTGAAACAGCTTCGAAGTACTCAGAATAAAAGTAAGCTAATGTGACTTTACAATGTTCGCTTTAGCATTAGCTAAATTAACCTGATCTCTCATATTTTGTGCATACTAACTCTTTCTTTAGTTAACGGTCTCTCTTTAGAACATATTTTGTAGAATTGTGTTTTTTAAAGGCGCAAGTAATCTTTAGATGCATTGGAACTAAGTTAAACTGCATCAGTGAAAGAGGTGCGGTGAATATACTACTTATTAATTTAGTGAGATAGCTAACTACGCCATGATATCTTGCGCAGCCTCAGCTAAGTTTCTTTTTGACATGGCGAACTTTTGTTGAGTTCGGTTAATTCAGCAATTGATCAACCTTGGTTAAAAATATCTAGTATGGGTGGTTAACAATCACTTTGGGCATGATGACCGGACGGAATACAGCTTTACGATTCTAGTTTGATAACTCTAGTTTGCAAACTTTGAAAATGATTTTATCAATACCAACTTACCCATGATGTGTTGTGCGCTTTTGGATTGTTGGATGATTGCTGACTGTATTTATAACACCTGTGGTGCCCTCGAGCTGACTCCAGGGTTATCAGCCAGCAAAATCATAATGATCCGAACGCTATGACAAGAATGCATATAATTACATGCGTCACGATAGGCCTGGAACAAAACGTCCGTCCAGGGAGCCATCATAAATAGATACAACGTCTAATTTAGGCGGTCCACTTAAACCGTCTACGTTAATGCAAGCGATATTTGAGGTGATTATAATGAAAACGAAAAGGGAACCATTGTTTTTGAGAATAATTTTCTGTCTTGGTATCATGCATATATGCTATCTCTGGGTACAAATATATAAGTAGGTAAGGTTTGATCATGTCTGTGTGATTAAATCTTTTTCAGAACATTCCTTTTAGTTGTCTTCAAGGAAACGACTTTGAGTAGCTTGGCACAATGAAGCATTTATGAATTTCGCTATGCACTGTTTCTAACTTCGCTTCGCTGCAAACCTAGAAGCATCATCAGAAAAGAGAAGGATTGAATAGCATTCACTTTAGAAACGATAGCTAGTATAACCGCTAAGCAGACTGTAGTAAGGTTACATTTGCCGAGGCCTAGATCTGTCTATTATAATTAGAGCAAACCTGTCACCAAATTGGTCGAAGACGCTCTGATGAATTATCTCACATGATGCACTTGGTTCAGGAAAAGGTACCTCGAGTGCGTGATCCTGTTGTGGAGGTGCGAAATGCATTGGCGATGAGTGAAAATCGCGAGCTTTCGAAAGATATGCAGAACAAAACCAGCCGGCACTGCACAAGAGCAGAAAACGACGATCGCGGTTTCGGAAGGATTGTGTGATAGCGGCCCGAGCGACATTTTCGAAACATGAGAAGATGGAAAACGTCAGCCACTTTCGAACGAAATAGAATTTCTCAAGGTCGGTCAAGCAAGTAAAACGTAGTGATTGCTTGAATCGGCAATAATTGATCGGTAATTCAGATCAAAGTGATAACCTGTACAGACATGCTAATTACTTCGTTGTGGTATGATGGCTTGTCAATATAAGATGGATGTATAGTTATTTCTTTGTCATGTGCGTAAGTGTTTGACCCTTATGTTGTGGGTGAACGCAATTAGTGTTTAAATGGTTGACCATAGCGATGAAATGGGACACAATCGATAAGTTTTTGTGAAATGCGTTGACGAGGTGATTAAAGTTGGACAGAGTGCCCTCGAAGCATTAGCAAACAACACAATAGACGTTAGGATAAGGAACACAATTTGGTCTCCAATGACTTGACGTAATTCCTTACACCCGTACACTATGATGGTCGTAATTTTTATCAGGCTGCCCGGATGGCTTTGTACGCAGAACGTGCCAAGACGATAATGAAGTCAATAGCTTCAAGTTGACGATGCTGATGGATAGACCTGTTTTCAAATATTGTGGTACGACGCTTGTTGATACTCATAGCCGCATTTCTTGCTGTGCTTCGAAAATTCACTTCCATGTGATTGTTAACAATACCTTAACATAATTCTTAAGGTTTTCTACAGATTTTGTATGGTCAGCAGATTTCCCTTCGAATTCAGTCCACCATTATGAAACAGTAAAAAAGCTCCACCATTGTTTAAACTTATTGCAACAAATAATTATGTACCAGTTTTATCGGTAATAAATTTGGGGGTAAACATGCTCACATCGTGTAAAAGTGAGAGATTTCAATCCACTCAAGAACACCAAACAGCGAATTTGTTCAGATTGTTACAAGTATTCACATGGGAAATCGTATTTGTTCATTGGATGAGTATTTGAGGCTTCTAAAGACTAAATGATGGTCTCTATGCGTCATTCACTGACTGAAATCCATAAGAAATGGGCATTACACCAAAATATTTGGTAGCCTCGATCGTCTTGTTTTTTGATAATGAATAATACTAAAAAGCTCAAATTACTTTTGTAGCCACCGATTCAAGTCATGTAACCTAATCACCGTTCTCGGTTGAAAATACTGACAACTGTTCAACTCAATTCAATTTTAATGGTCTAAAAAGCATATAGCTTAACAAAAACCACAGAATAATATGGGAATTACGAATAACATGGGTAGAAAAACGGGATTTGTTTGCTTACTGAGCGGTTCAGGAATCGAGTAAAAATCCATAGGACAGTAACTGTTTTCAAAGTTCAAAGCTTTTATGGTGTAAAATATATAGGTTCAAAGTTTGGATTGGTCGACATGAAATTGTCCAAATTCAATTTGAATATACCCAAGTTGGGTGAATGTGCAACATTACAGGGTAGGGAGTTCCAGGTAAAGCAAACACGTACAGAATAAAAATACATTCGACAGCTTAGTCTCGAGTCGGGAATAAGTACTATATAGTCGTGACTCCGGCTGGTTCTGGGTGGTAGTCGCATGAATAGTTTATTTAGGGAATGGTTGGGGGTATGCAGTATATTGTTGTAAGTCTTTCGGTGGAAAGTTCGAACAGTCGTCGCGGTATTTCAGCATATTGTAGCGTGGGGGAGAGTAGCTGGAAATGACAGCTGGCGAACATGTGGCCACTTATCGCCACATTCAGGTAATCGGTCCAACAATAACTGTTAATCCCCATGTTGCACGCACGCACATCGATTATGTCTTGATTTATCAATAAGGTCAACCACTTCAGCTCTAATTGCGTTCCCCCACGAATCCCACGGTATAAAAGAAAGCATATTCATCAAAAGCATTTATTATGCACAAAACACGCCTGTATTCTATAGGCTAATCAAACAACCACAACACTAATCCTCAATCATGTTGCAGAATGTCACTTCGAACTAAGTTGTCAATCGATTTCGTGCCAACCGGTACACTTCCAGCTCTCACCACACAGAGCTCGTTTGGCCGACATTGACGAATTGCATATCGTTTGCTTCAGGTTACTCTTGTTCACCTTCTCTTACTTCAGTAGATGTTGTCGTTTGAACCGTTCCAATGCAATCCTCCCAAAAACCGCAATGGTCGTCTTGCTCTATGTTGTGCAGGAGGGTGATGTTCCGCATATCATTCTGCACTCGTGGTTAATCCAGTTCGCAACCCCGCAATATGTCAGAGGAATTTGGCACCATCTGAAAATTGTAACCGCCCATCAGGTTTCCACAATATCCGTTGTTTTACTAGTGATATATGTTCAAGGATGGATAAACCTAGCGGATAAATAAATTGCATTGATTTTACAGCATGTTCTATCCTGCCGAAGTGGCAAGCTTTCTCGCCGCTGACGAATCAAAATCATTTTAGCAATACGAGATAAATACATGGTGTGCCTAAATTTACTTATCCATGTAAATAGCTTATTTATTCTTTGATTCACTAGTACATACGTCTATATCACTGACCTTTTCGCCTCGAGCATGGTTATACCTATTCATACACGCAGGCTTACATACTTGCATTCAGCAGAAAATTTTAATATAGCTTGAGATTTATACTGGTTTGGGCCGGACCATTAAAAGTGCAAGTTATCCTTCTTCCCATAAATTAAATAAGATCTCAAATATTCATTTGCATACATTTACATCACACACCCCCACGACCGGTTTAGTGGTTTGCATTCATTAGGTAGGGACAGTAAGATCAGGATCCGCGTGCGTGCAAAGCGAATCTAACATGTTTTTATGCCGAAACACGTTGCTATTGTCTTTGTTCGAGATTAGGAAAGAACTAGTTATGTTCTGGCGGAAAACATCAAAAACTGTTTGTTAAATGATGCGCGATTAATCATCAGTTCGGATATCCGAAATGGTGTATAGCAAAATCTTGATCGGCTCACGTTAAGCATAATTGTGATTCGATAGACTCAAGATAAGAGCAGAATCGGAAAATTACAAGTTGAGCGAATTATTTATCCCCGTGCGACTACTGTTTTATTGTCAATAGCTAAACAGCATTTTACAACCAGCTACGGTTATATCTGATTTATATTGCGTCACGTATTGATTTATTCAAAGATGATATGCGGGTAAAAAGCTATGCTTTACAAGACCCACAAAAATGTACATCGGGTCGGATGGTAAAAATATCAAAATGTTGCTAGATTATTGTCAAACGTGGAAAACATACTTATACATATGGACATCCTTAAAAACGTCTACGGTTCCCGATTGTAACTGAGTAGTACTAACAATTGGCACATTGCGAACGGAAAATGAATATGAAACAAAGTCTGCAAGGATGATTGTTGAAAAGTATTAGTGATCCTCGTTTCTGTCTGTATTGAGCCGAATGCAAATTCGATATTATTAGTGATCCTCGTTTCTGTCTGTATTGAGCCGAATGCAAATTCGATATTTAAGTCTCATTTCGTGTGGATAATTAGAAAGTCCCAGAACGAGTTTAGTCGCCCTGCGTTTCCAATAGCTGAGTATCTTTTTTCAACCAAGGATCCCATGCCGGTATAGCAAATTCGATATGAGGAAGGATGTACGTTGAAATCATTTTGCAGACAATGTTGGGGTCAAACGAACCTAGGACTCTTTTAAGGAGACCCAAGTTGCTTACATCTTTGCTGGCAGCAACTCGACATTGCATTGAGCTTCTTAAGTCAGATTGGATAATAACGCCTAAATCTTTTTCGGAGGAGGCGGGTTTAATAACAGTACGAACCAGATTATATTCTTTGCTCAACTTGCTGTTGAGCGACAGTAGGCTATTTCGAAGCATTCAGTGGCATTTCGTTTTCTAGGGACCAGGTGTAAATAAGATTTGATATTTTGGTAACAAGGAACAGATAGATTTTGTAATGCGAGTTCGAAGTGCTTCCCAATCAAAATTGTTTCGCTCATCCTAGTTTTCCCAGCTTCATCATTACAAGAACCACATTTGCAAAGCGCAAGGTCGTAAATCCATAAACCACAAATATAGAGCAGCTTCTGATAGGATATAATACGTTACGTCTAGAATTTTCAACAAAATCATTTGTCCAAAGCCCGTCTTTAAATTTCACTTAGGTGGATGATTATGGTCAATCAATTTGTTTCATCTGAAATCTGAGTGGTACTATGTCAGAATTAACCACGATATCCTCCCAGTATGTGATTTTATTGCCATTTGCGAATTCGAGGATAGATCCTCAGTTGCAAATTGAAATTTAACTTCCATGTGGGGACCAATCTAATTCCCAAAGTCGGTGCAATGTAGCACATGTAACTGTATAGAATATTTTTTCAAAATTCCGATAAGCAGCACGATGGTTAATTTTGGTTTGAAGCAAGATTTATTAATTAATGTGTAGTATATGACGTTCAAAAAGCATGACGGAAGCACAAGACCGGTTTCGCGGTTGTTGGCGCTCATCAGGTATGCGTATCCGTGACCTGACATTCGAAAGCCGATCTAACGTTGTGCTAAACCCGATTATTTGCGAATTCAAAAATAAATTGGGTTTAGCGGTAGAACGTCAGGTGACGGATACACACCTGATTAGCCTCAACAACCGCGAAACCTGTCGTGTGCTTCCGTCCTGCTATGTCATATACCATTTTTACCATGGTCCACACTAATATACCGACTCACAGGCTTGCAGTTCAGTTGTGCTTTTCCGAGTGCGTTTGCAGTTCTCATCTAATATGTTGTACACTACGCAATCTTTCTCGATTCTACTACACCTGATTTGCGATATGATATATGAGCAGCTAGAAGTTAAGAATATATGCGATTACATGGTGCATGTCGTTAAACAGCACCGACCACGTTAGTGCCGAATAATAACTCCTTGAGATCACTACCCACCACCACTCGTAAGGAGTGGAAACATTACATTTTTCGCGGCAGAACACGTCAATTGGAAGGTGTAAAATGCATTCCCAATGATGTCATAAAAATATGATGGCTTTTAAAGCATAGCCTGAGTCAAAAAGTGAACTATATAATGAGTGTAATCCTAATCGAGAAGCCCAGAACACAGTGTGAATTCTGATAGTTTGGAGACCTTCGCTGAGGAATACCGTCAATTATAAAATTGAATAAAAAGAGAAATTAGACATCATTTTTGGGTACCTATTGTGGTTGGAAACTTTGGCGAAAAGCGGTTGTAAAAACCAACACACTGAGGTGAAAACATAATCTTACTGTCTGCACCTGATGACGGCAAACAGACAGAAACCGGTAGTGGAGTGTAATTTCGGGGGATGTGAGCAACACATTAATTTGATCATCCATAAGCGCTTGTGCTTGACTACAAATCACTATGTGATTCTGTGTTTGAACATCGTGGTTCGTTGTACGAACCCTATGCAACAGTGGCATTCAAGTATACTCTTGTTTACCATTTATCCACGGTGTCAAGGCTCACTGAACCTGATCTCACTGTCTCCACCTGACGACGGCAAACAGACAGAAACCGGTAGTGGAGTGTAATTTCGGGGGATGTGAGCAACACATTACTTTGGTCATCCATAAGCGCCTTGTGTGCTTGACCACAAATCACTATGTGATTCTGTGTTTGAACATCGTGGTTCGTTGTACGAACCCTATGCAACAGTGGCATTCAAGTATACTCTTGTTTACCACTTATCCACGGTGTCAAGGCTCACTGAACCTAATAATACTGTCTCCACCTGATGACGGCAAACAGACAGAAACCGGTAGTGGAGTGTAATTTCGGAGGATGTGAGCAACACATTACTTTAATGTATATGCAGTTTGTTAAAATTCTTCGGCACAACAATGTTTAGAAGAATTCAGTTCGATCTACTGAGTCGTCACTCCTTTGAAGTCTAACAAGATGACCATTGTCGGCTGCCGAGTAGACATTGTTCTGAAATTCGACGTGAAAATATTCTCTACACAGCCGCTTTCTGCTGTCAAGTCAGCGATCCAATACGTATTGTTAATCTTCAAAAGCATGTTGATTTTAAGAATATCGTAATTATGGAAGCGAGACCTAGTGCTCGGTAATTAGAGAAAAATTCCGTAGAGCCTATTGAATATCAATGTGATATATGGCTGCGAAACCTGGTCTATCCGAGCGTAAGATATCCGTCGGCTTTATGTTTTTAACACCCGCTGCCTGTGTAGGATTGCTCGCATTCGGTAGCAGCACAGGGTTACAAATATAGATGTCTGCAAGGTGGCTACGGTAGTGAGTTGCATGCGGGAACACGCTGGAGTCAAGTCGCCATTTCTATTATTGTTTCTCATTTCAGTCTTATCCTGGGCACCTGACAGTAGCTTAGCCCATGTGCAGTCTATGCCTGTGCGGTACTTTACCTGGATCAGGCTTGCGATTTCATACATACCTATATACTTTGGACCATGAAACCACTATATGGGGCACCTAAACTGAAATTCTTAAAATATCCGGCCATTGTGAGGCGGCGAATATAACCGAGTACAGCCTGATTCTGCCATAATCTGGCTTAATCCTTTGTTGACCGAATGAATTGAGGGTTGACTCATGTTGCAAGCTTTGTTAGCTACTTCCATTTGACGGGCCTTGTTTAGCCATCAAACATTAATCCAGTCGCGGGGTCCGTTCAATTCCATTACCTAGGTGTCTAAGCTCTATATAGTGCTGAGGTCCATGCATTTGGCGCCGCTAATGGAGAATTTCAGTTGAGGATAGCGAGATCAAGTACGACCTTAGGGTAGAGTGTAATCTTACGGGCGTTCGCATAACCCATTATCGTGTTCTACCTTTGCTAAGCAGTAGCGCTTAAAAGCAGAGTTAATCAATTGATACTTAAGGCTGGAAAAACTTTTCGACTGCGATCCGATTGTGCTTAAAAATGTCCTTCAAGACAAATCATATCATCTAATTGTCAGAGGTATATCTAAGCGGCTCAGTATGGTATGCACATCTTCCGCTAAGAGGTCAATATCCATGTTTTCCATGCAACACAAGAGTATTTAAATCGTTACACACGTTTGCGTATTTCGCTCGCGTACTTACTTTTCACGAATTTTCTTAGCTGCCTTATGTTATTTGGCACCGCGTCTTCCTTCGTACCAGTGTTTCACGAAGATGAATGGTGGATATTTCAACAATTTCAAAAGTAATTACTATGGGTGGAAATGAAAGAGGAAGGAGTCAGCGACAATATGAAAGGTAGGGCAAGCAGCTACTTTTCTTTGTTTACGCGCCCTGATGATCGTACACAACGGCTGATGCATTGGAGCGTTTAAAACACCAATCGTTAAATCATCACGTCACTCAACGGCACGAGCACCTGACAGTATCTCAACCCATGTATAGTCTAGGACCGCGCGGCACTTCAACCGGGTATCGCGACCAAGTGTGTTCGTGCTTAACCTTCTATGCTAAGTAGCTTTTAGGTTTATGGGCTTTCATGTTTGTTTGAAAATTTGTTATCATTGTTTTGTGAAGCTTATGTGCTCGGTACTGGCGTAATGCTGTCAATCGGGATGATGATGCGCAGACAAGACACTTTTGAATTGGTATTTGCGGTTCTGATCGACGATATATGGGCCGAGTCAGATCGCTCAAACCTAAACTGAAAATTCACATTCTCGGATAAACCATTTTGATTAAAAGCTGTGCGCTCAAGGACATGTATCTACGGGTTTTCAGCGTTTCGAAGCTAAAAAATTCATTTTTATTTCATTTGACCCATGGTCCCCCTAAAATAAGAAAGCATGAGACAGCACCAGTGGTTTATGATTGCCTTCGAGTTGCGCTAGTTGTAAGGTATTATCACCACCATTGAAGGAATTCCAAATAATTCAATGTCAACACAGTTGTGGAATATCATCAATTGGCAGAACGATCATAGCGCTACATCAATGTATAAAGAAATCACAGGCTTGGATCCAGGCAGTGTCACGCAGTCAGATTGTGTTTGGGCTAAAATACTGCCAGGATGCCAATGAGTAGACAAAGAGAAAATAGTACTGACTCCAGCGTGTTTTGGCATACAGCTCCATGTCGTTGGCAAATCAAATAAGCACGGTATTCATGGGGAAGCACAAAATCATTACATCGACAGCCAGTACAGCGTACTTAACGGCCATCCAACCATTACATGATAAAACCATCAAATGGGGAAAAGCGAGGAAAATGTTACAGAACCTTTAAAAAATAAAGCACGGCAACACTGGGATGAGGTTAGTAGAACGAAATTAGTACAATTCTATTGTGGCGTTCACTGTCATGCACCTTAACAAGCTTCCAATCGTCATTTAGCAAGATTACAAGAAACAAACACTGAACACGATTCTGAAACATAACTCAAATGTGAATTCGTGCGGTTATTTTTGTGTTGTGTGGCTAACACCGAGCTAAATAGATTAGCCACCGATAGTGAGCTGCATTTCTATTTTCTATCTCATATATGTCTAAGCCTGGGCAACCTGACAGGAGCTCAGCTCACGTGCAGTCTACGACAATGCGGCACTTGGCCTGGATCAGGCTTGTGCTTTCATACCATACCATCATGTACCGAATGCTCAACTGCCATAGGACAATGAAAAAATTAAAATCACACAAAATGGGTGAGAGACTAACGATTTCATAGAAGAGTAAGCACAAGCAAAGTAGAATGAGATTCCTTCAACTCGATTAGAAGTTATTCATCCGTGAACGCGTAGAGCAACATCGCACGACAGCTTCCTTGCGACTTTCACGATCATGCATTTTAACAAGTTTTCCTCGTCGCTACACTTTCTTTTGCCATATCTGTTTAGGCCTGGGCAACCTGACAGTATTTCAGCCCACATGCAGTCTCTGACTGTGCACAATTTTGTCTGGATCAGGCTTGTGCTTTCACATCACCCAATTATCATATATTTGCACAGACCTCTGTTACGTGACAGTGCATCGGCACAAAATGTGGCAAAAATCCTGTCTTAAACTTCGTGGCTTCATATACAAGCCGAGCCATTGACATTGATGGATGTCCATTTATCATACATGTTACTGCTGACAAAAGCAAGCTTCAAAGTCTGCAAATACTTTCGGCTGACTGGTGAGTTCTTTCAAATTGATTTGAATTTAGTAGGCAAACAATAAAAACATTAATTCACTTGTGGATCTATGACCACCGAATAGGCATTACGAAAATCATTATACCCGGAAACCTGTGCTTACAAATCCCAGCCCACGCCCAGAACGTGAATCGCAGAAATGGGATGAACCCAGGAAAAGCAGCAAATCGTATTTCTTAACAAGCCTCAATATTTAGTTCAAAATTTCGCTTATAATTTGAAGTGCGTATGATAAAAGTTACGGAAAAATATACCGAAATTTGTGATGGACAAAAAATAACATATCGGTTTGGGATTTTAGTGGATAAATAAATGTGGGTTTAGCAGGTGCTAATTTCAGCAGCCGAGTAAAACTACAAAAAACTAGAGCTAAGTGTTCATTGCAATAAGCAATTCAAACAGCTATTTATCTAAAACACGTGATTATGCATTAGCGGATGTGCAATCGTGCAGCATTTCTGTGCTGTACGGCTAACATCGTGCTAAATTGATTGGCCAACGGTAGTGAGCTGCATGCTGAAACACGCTGGAGTCTCACTACAATTTCTATTTCCCCTTTCATATCTGCCTAGGCCTGGGCAACTTGACAGTATCTTAGCCCACGTGCAGTCTCTGACTGTGCGGCACTTTGCTTGGATCAGGCTTGCGTTTTCATGTCATACCATTAGCGGAAAAGATAAATGACAGTCAAACTGAATGAATGCAAGTTGCGCTTGTTGGATAAAGTTGGCACGACTAACGCCGCTTACAAGCGCATGTGGATACTGATCGTATTGTCCCTACTTGATGATTGTAAACAACACGAAACTTGTCGTGGGGTTATGGAAATGCATGCAAATGAGCATTTTTATACGAAAGCATCCTGAAGGAAAGTAGGAGTGGTAGAGTTTGACTTACACAGCCATTAACATTCACGTAAAATCACAAACTCGTTTTACTGCATTTTTTCTTGCGATTGACATTTGAAAACAATTACTTGCTTGCTGTATAGGCGTGTCGTAATACTGCAATACTTATGAGCAACGAAAACAATATCAACAGAATGATCCTTGATTAAAATGTCTAATTTCGCTTAATGGTGCCGAAGACCAAGTATTAAGTAGTAAAACATTGAAAATCAATTTTTTTATCAAACTCAATAAATAAATTGGTAGTTTTCGCACGAACTTTTGGCCTGACTGAATTTAAAATAAAAAAATAAAAACTCGACGCAAGAGTACTGCTGTATCGAAGCCCAATAAACACAGAAATCAAAAGTGAACTGAGGGTTGGTGGAAGGGAAAATTGATGCTCTCCTGGTTTTGGTAAATATACAAAGGAGTAAACTCAGGCTCAATCAAAATGTTCTTGGCTTTCTCGAACGCATCGGCAGACCTTTTGTCGGAACTTAGCTGGATCCTCGCGAAATTCTTTCTGTAAAATTTTATTGATTATTAAAATCGGCTTACCGCTGCGTCGACATTGGCTGGGCTGTCCGGATTCGGTTCGGCAAGCATGGAAATAACTGACATAATTATAGTTTCGACAGTGTGAACAGGTAACCAACGTTCGCCCGGTCGTTCATAGCCGTACCGATCCTCACCAGGTTCGTGAAGAATGGAAATACAGACATCGCCGTTCGGCGCTATATTTGGGTGCCAAATTTTAGTTACAAATCTCATCTTTGGTGGTCGGTTAGGGTAATCCTGAGGGAAATCAAGTTCAGCCCGAAAATATCCACCCTCACTAAAAATTATATTTGAAACCGTACTTACTAAAGTGTATCTGGCGGTCCTATTATTAGAACCTGCCATTTGAAAACATTACTATCATCAACTAAACCCGCTGAAAACCCTTCCGTTGCGCTTTTACTGAGCTCTGAGTAAAGAATCACTCGATGTCGGCAATAAAAACTTACCACCAAGCTGTTTCTTTAAAAGCAACGTAGAGGCACTGTTACACATTTTAGGATCGCATCTGCCACCAGAATATTACCGCTTCTATTCGAACCTGTTAGTAGAGCAGAAAAACAAAAGCACACAAGTAAAACTTTAGTGATTGAAAACATTTTCATACCAAATATATTAATGAGTGAACTATAGAATGAAGGAAACATGTAAGGAAAAAGCCCATGTTACGAGGCATCCGAACCCATTTCGTACGCATCAACCGACGTGCAAGAGATTATGTCCTCCGCGAGGGTAGAAGTTAAAACCACTACTCTTGCAGTCGTGAGGTCGCAGGTTCGAGTCTCGGTGGCGAAATTATTTTCTGTAAATAAGTCGTCATCGGATTCAAGAAACATCATTTATTCCAAATAGCGTTGTCTAACTTCTATATCCCTTATCTCAATTTCAATTTTGTCCAAAGCGACAGAAGTTCAAACAAACCACTGGCTGATAATTGTTAAAAAAATAAATAAATAAAATAAATGCCTACTAACAAACTACAAGTAATAACGGGTGCAGTGCTCAAGGTAAGTTCCAGCTCTGATGAGCTGGATCCATTTTTTGATACGTTTCCTAATGACACTCTCGCTAATGACTCTCTCCACAGTTCCTTTTCTCAATCTCTGCAACCATTCGTGCACCGTTTAGCTGAACCAGCAGAGGCAAAATTCAGCGAAATGGAAATGAAAAAAAAATCAAGGGAGCGGATAAAATGGGAGAGGGCGATTGCTTTGGAAGAAATCGAAATTAAGATAAGAGAGATAAAAGTTAGAAAATCCTATTTGGAAAAAACGATGTCTTCAATCCGATGGTGAATAATTTTTAGAAAATAATTACGCCACCGCGCCTCAAACCTGCGACCTTTTGACTCTTAAGCGAAGCACATGACCAATACACCACTAGCTCACTGATGTATTGTCTAAATTAAAAGTAGTTAGATAGACTTTTTATTTCAATGCTACCGTCCTTTTAAGCCTAGCCAAAATAGGTAGTGGAGATAACGTTTACCCTCCGGGAGCTTATTCCAGATTCTTACAACTCTTGTTCCGTTACGTTTTTATTAAGTAGAATATAGTCATGTAGGTAAGGTATTTGAAAATATTCGAGACCGATCGGGAATCCATAATTATGAAAATGAAGTTTGCAAAGAATCGGCTATAGCAAGTTTTTGGTAACGTTTGACTTATGAACGCACAAGCTTCGTCCGGCCAAGGGTGCCGGTTCGAACAGGGTTCAGTTTTAAATGGCATTTTCTTGACCAATCCTGTGTTCTCTAAGATAGACAGGCGAGATCAAGACAATTGATCACACCCCCTAAATGCTGTGGTAATCCCTAAATTGTTTATTTTGTGTGCAGGTGCGATCAGCCTCCGCTGACCCATTGCTTACGTATTTCATGTGCATATTAGCTGTTATGCATGTTAATCCTTATCCGCTGCAGAAACGAACGCCAGATTGTCGATATATCCGCCCCAGCTGCCTTTTTCCCCCATTCGCGACAGCCATTGTTATTTCAACTGACTCAGCGTGAAGTGTTTCCCTATAAGATTTCACACCCCGTCTTATCACTTCCACGTTATCAAGATCTACGCTGTGACAAGTGTCTAGCACATGCTCCACTAGAGCATAATCCAAAATCAGTGATTGATATTCACTGGGATTGGAAGGATGCTTTCCTACGACTTTCCGATGTTTGTGTATCCTAGTCCAAAAGATCTCTAGACGTTTTCCCAATCTAAACACCCGCGCACCCCTTGCATTTCAATTTTGTAGATGCTGTTGGTCGCAAAACCTAGAGGAGTCTTATCTTTGAGATGCATTAATACGGAGCGGAGATTTCTACCTCTCTTATATGATACTCTATTATCTGCGTTATTCAAGATTCGACTTATTCCTTCTGAGGCGCTTTTGACATAGGCTTTGGATACCGTGGCTCGCCAAATTTTGGCGTTTTCGATTGCGGATGTTTAATTCAGTTCAATTGGCGCCCAAGTAAGCTCTTGCGGTAAACATGATTTGCATTTTGACGACTGAATTCTTGATGAGCTCGTCTCTTATCGGCATCATCGCTGCAGAGGCTGTCAACCTTGTAGAATAGCAATTTTTCTACGGACAGAAATACCCTTTTATGATGCGCAAATGAGAATCCCAAAATGGCATCTGTTTCAATTGACCTACGATATACCATCGTTCTTATCTTACCGTTGTCTTTTTGCGCGAGACAGTCCAAGAACGGAAGTGTCCATTCCGTAAACTCAGTTTCTTTTGTGACATGGATTTTGGATTCAATTTGTTGAGATAACCATGAAATGCTTCTAGTCTGTTGCAGTTTATGATGACGAATGTATCGTCTACATATCGTCACCATATCTTTGGTTTTAAAGCTTCGCTTCTCAAAGCTATCTCTTCGCAGTGCTCTTTGTACATATTCGCCAGCACTGGGGAAATAGGTGAGCGCATCGCTAAACAATCGTTTTGCTTGTATAGCTGTCCATCAAATAAGAAGTGGTTCATATTTAGACAAATTGTTACACCGTTGATGATTTTTTGCACACTCAATTTTGTACGATCCTTCATGGTCATATCGGAGTTGAGTGACTTTCTCGGTAGTGTGAACATACGTGAACAAAAAGCTTACGTCAAAGCTAACCATCATCTCATCCTCACTAATTGTGACAGTACTTGAGCGACGAACAAAATCAAACAAGTTCTTAATAAAAAATTCGTGTTACCAACCAGTAGTTTCGAAAGTCTACATGAACGATATATCAATAACAAATGACAGTAAGATGGTATTGATTGCTGACTATATTAAAGTATGGAGGCGAATCAGCCATGCTAATGATTGTATTTTGCTGCAAAATGATTTGAATGCTTTTTAAAACTAGCAATCCGTGAATAAACTGTCATTAAATATGCAAAATTCGAAGATCATTCAGATCGTCCGTGACATTGTCTTTTCCTATCAATGCGAGCACGGCGACCTAAACCTGGAGTACATCGCAGAAGAAAAGGACCTGCGTGTCTGGATTTGCGGTAGTTTTAAAAATGGTCTACAATGCTGAGGCGTATACAAAAGCGCGTCTCGTGTATTCTCGGCATGTTACGGAGTACATTTGGACGTTTTTCTCCTGGGTGTTTTCCAGTCATGATGAACACATACATCCGGTTCTAGAGTATGCCGCACAAGCCTGGACACCATGGCTCCAAAAAGTCATCTTACTTCTGGATCGCATATACCAGAGAGGTTCTAAGCCTGCATTGGACTCGAAAAAATGCCATTCGCCGGCTGACTCAGACGACTGGAGTTGAGGACACATGCAAAAAAGAGAATGCGAGGTGATTTCATCATCGCATACAAAATACTTACTACTGTTTTCCATCCCTTGGACTTATTATACCACATTAGAACTTCCAGAAACAACCGTGGGCATGGTTGCAAGTAGGAACTACCACATTCCAAACGGAACTTCTGCAGGTATTTCTATTCGGTGCGTGTGTGCTTTGTATAGAATTCGCTACCTACCGATTTCCTAAGATCAAACAGTTTATCAATATTCAAATCGAAACTTGACGTTTATGTAAGAGTTAATCCAAATTTTGACCCCAAAATATTAATAAACTATCATCGTCGAATGGATTTTGATTTTATTTATACATTTATATAAACATTTGTACCTATAGTTCCTTTCTATGTTTATTGTAAAGTTAATTGCGTTTTCAACCATAAATCTTGAATCTTGAAGGTGCTTAGCCAATTCGTGTGTCAGGGATCCAATGCCGTCTACAACGGGCCTACCTAATGTATCTTTGGAGGTCCATAAAACCAAGGTTTTCTTTAATTCCTCGCAGGTATCTTGAATCAACCCCCTTACGATTATTCATAATGGTAGTAACTCTACAGTTGTCAATAACCTGATACGGACCTTCAGCATTGTGTGACTCTGCCTTATCTCTATAATCACTTTTAGAAAGAATCACGGTTGCCTTGCTTTTATTGGCCTTAGTGATCACTATTTCCTCTCCTTTTCGCAATTTAAGGAGTGCTTGTTGTTCATTTCGTGTAATGTTTATCCTTTCTGGTTGTTGATTGTTGATTATACTAGATATACCGCTTCGCGGTGCATCTGCCTGATTTTCGGGTAGCTGGTTGAGATTCTATGCCTGGAAAAACATCCTTATCTTTCAAGAATTTTGTACTTAACGAGATGTTACAACCCTTTTTCAACAATCTTTGTTCGGTCTGCGATAGCGACTTATCTGATGAATTAATTACCGCAGAATATTTCCGTGCACTGTCATCAAAAGAACTAGCAGAGGTACATTTAACTTTTGAAGTTAATAATGTGCTGAACTTACGTATTTCTCTTTCTTTATGTGCTCTGTCTGTGTGGTCAAGACATCGGCGTGTTTTCCACAAATTTGGCATAAATTAACTTCAGATAACACATTTCGCAATTCGAAATCAAACTAAAGGCTTTCGATTGCGAGTTTGTCAGGCTTTCATTGGTCTTGTAGATCATTTGTTTTAAGAAATCTTTGGATGCGAGATTTATCTGGAAGTTTGACCAACAAGTCCCTTGGTATGATTCTAATCTGGCATCTCAGGTTGTAGATGCGATGATTATGACATTTCGCTTCCGTTTCGGCTTTTCGTACCAACTCGCTGGCCAGTTTACGAAGTCGAGTGACGTAGGAGTTAGCAAATACTGAACACTGTTCTTACAGACACCCTTGGTCTGACGACGCTTCTGTGTTCAGAAACGAAACGTTACCAAAAACTTGCTATAACCGATTCATTACAAACTTTCTTTCCATGATTAGATTCATGTTTAGATTCCGAAAAACCTTTGAATCAATCGATTGATACATCGCGCGGTACGCTCAACTTGGTTGAAGTTCCCACGCTCTGATAAAAATCATTACGAATTTTTGCTATTCTGGTAAATCGCTGAAAAAAAGACTAACTATATTACAATATTATTAAAAGCAAAACGTTCATTATATTTCTGATATTACCTGCTAATTAATTACGCTAGCGATAAAATTAGCCTGTATTTTTCTGGTGCTTTATCGTTACCTAGCTGCTCTGGTATACACAAATCTTACTATGGGATTTGTGTAAAATATCGCTGGTTGCAGTGGTATTATAGTGGGTGACATTGACGACGCCTCTATCAATGAAAAACTACAGAATAGTGTAATATCGCCTAAGTCGTCAAATGTACACACTGTTACTAATGCATCTACTGTGCGTGCAAATATGAGCCCAGGGACAACTGCAGCCAGGGCAAAAGATGGCAAATTTAGCCAAATACACCGTCATCAAAAGGTGGTCAATGTGGGCTAGAACTTCGAAAAAGCGTGCAAATATGAGATCTGGAGCAACTGCGGGCAAGGGAAAAATAAACCAAGTTAGCCAGTTAGCAGTCGTCCCAGGTAAGTTACCAATCCCAAGGTGGTTAATGTTGCTGGAACTTCGAAGAAGCATACAAATAAAAATAAATACATAACACAGATGAGGCAATATTCAATTATTGCTGGCTCACCCATACTGTATCAAATTATGCAAGAATTTAATAGTTTGCAAAAGTAAATTGAAGCATTCCACGGCAATTCTTCGGCTTTGAAATTGAGAAATCGTAATGTACTAGATTTTAAACAAGCGGTACCCTTTATTAATGAATCCATCTATCGCAGATATTTTGATCGAAGGTGTATCGCAGGTGTCTGACGCCCTCTACTCTCATAGTAAAAGTCCACTGTGTAGGAAGATGGTAGATGGGTTAACGCCTTCGTCCAATCCTGGTTAATTTCAAAAACCAGGTGGATCGGGATTCATTCCTGACTAGAGCTGAGCATATCACCAAATCAACGCTTCATAAAATTCAGGTAAAAACGGACAACCCGTCGTTTCAGATTAGGAAAAACTCTTCCAATTCGAAAAGGAGAAACTTAGCATTCAAAACATCTGCCATTTTTAAACCTGACGTAGCGCAAATGCTATTCTGTCACAGACGATCGAAAGTTCGCCACGAGTCTTGCTGCCCGGCCTAGACGACGTTGATTGGCTTAGCGCCATTGATGATGACACCCGAGCAGGTATTTCCAGTAGTTGCTCATTTATGATGGATGCTCTCTCAAATGTCAGACAACGGTCCATTACCTTAACGCAATAAGCTGTCGAACCTGATGTTCCTGCTATAAGTAGCACGCCAAAAATATGCAGCTTCCTCTGGTGCTTCGACCAAAGGCCAAAACAATAATAGTTTCAGAAGCACGAATGACTAGCGCTTCAGTAATCTACGCAAATATACGCAGCATTCGGAATAAGTGGGTTGAGCTTTCTCTCTATGTGGCTGAGTTACACCCAAGGATTTTAGCGCTTTCGGAGACACGGCTGTCTGCGCATGGTAATGTGCCGATAAAAATCAGCGAACAGTATCTCGTAATAAGATGCGATAGACCTGGCGATGGGATAGGTGGTGGCGTTTCGCTCCTCTTGGAGTATGGTTTGCACAATATGGGCACAGGTATATCTCTAGCCAATAAAAATGTCCAAGTTGTTGAGAGTATCCGACTTGATACTAGTCATCCCTAGTTAGTTAGTTAGTTCGTTAGTTAGTTGGTTAGTTATCTAGCGATTTCAATGTAAGTGAGAACTGGGATAGAATTTGTAAGAGAGTGAAAGAGTAACAAGACAAGCCCGCTGCGCATCAGTGCGTGAGATAGCACTAAAATCCGCCCTGGTGTACCCCTCAAGTCCGTAGGTCTACCCGTAAACGAGATCGCTTATGGCGGCTCTATAATATATCCCTCACTTGTGATTCTTGGGCCCGCTACAAAACCGCTCAGAACGCTTGTGTTAAATACAAAGTTTGCTCGAACAGGATGTTGAGCTATCTTTAGCTAGGGGTGCTAAATCCAATCGGATAATATTTTAAAGCTACACATACTCAAAATGCAAAACCGGGGAAAGCATAGGAGATTTGATACATGAGGACGAAAAAGTAGGTGATACCAACCTGTCTAATGCGACTGCCTTCAAAAAGTTATTCAGTGGCGTTCAATGACGAGATAATTCTTCAAATGCATCGTCTGGACTGCAAAGACTGCCACCTGATGCTCCTGCATTAGATGATTTGTTCCTCCAACGAGGTGTATAACGCAATTAACCATGTTCGCCTCAATCAAGCTGAGGTGCCAGATGGTATCTACTCAAGTATGCTAAAGAATCTTGCCTCAGTGCTAGCCGAACCGTTGTGCAAGCTCATTAATTCATGCTTGCACCTGTGAGTATTTTTAGTGAGCGGAAAAAAGCAATAGTCGTGCCAACACACAAGGATTGTTCCAAGTCAACTCTAAATCACTATAGACCTGTCAGCCTGACTAGCATCGTCTATGAAGTATAAAAAAACATTGCGTGAAGAATCTGTCAGCATCTTTGTCGGCAATCTTTATTGAGTGTTACTCGACATGGATTACTTATGGGTAGGTCCTGCTGGCTAACATTTTTAGTTTTCTCAATACTACTACCAAATGCTGGACGAAGGAAATCCAGTCAATGCCCTATAACTACATTTTAGCAAGGCTTTCGATTCCGAGAGTGACCGATTTCTAGAGATCAAGCAAACATGGATGAAGGCATTCCTTACAGGTAGGATATTCAGAGTTCGAGTAGCATCCACGTTGTCCAGCCAAATTGACGCAATCAGTGGGTTCCTCAAGGTTCGGTACTTGGTCCACTTCTATTCCTGATTTTAATTTCTGAATTGTCGTCTGACTTAAAGTGTCCGTGTTTCATTTTCGCTGATGATATGGAGTTCATCAAACGAACGGATGAATATACCTTGATGCACGACCTTCAGCGGGTCATAAACTGGTCATACCAGTAAGACCTCGCATTGGGTGATAAGCTTTCAGTACATGTGTCAGGAAATTCGCTCAATGTTAACGCCGAGCAGCGTGTAAAGGATTAGGGAGTTATGGATGACTTTAAATGAGAAGACCAATTTGACGCTGAAGCTCAACGTACACGCAAGGTACATTTTTGGCTAAAATCAGTGCTATTGCGCAGAAGACCCGATGTATTCTTGCCATTTCAAAGGCATTAGTATGGCCGCATCTTAAATATTCTGGTCACCTCTCCGTGTCCTCACTACAATAAGGACAACCTTCAACTTATAAGCGTACAGCGTCCAGCAACTAACATGAATGATGGTCAGCGAGGGAAACCGTATACTACACGCCCGAAGTCTCTCGATCTTTTCTCCCTTAGGCGTCGTCGTTTAAGTGGCGTTTTATCGAATGACTTCATTACCTTATGTCACGCGCTGGGTACCCCTGGGCTATTAACATAAACATGATAAAAAGCGAAGTCGGCTAGACCCCGGGAAACACTTCTTCACACTTCGGGTGGTAAAATTCTGAGACATTCTTCTAGAATAACTTATATCTAGCAGTTCCGTCTCGAGTTTCAAGCAGGGATCGGGCCGCAACAGGGGTAAGTTATTTCCTGAATACTCTCCCAAATTGCTTTACAAGCTTTGGTAGATCACCATTTTAGCGTTATCCCGTGAAGCAAGTTAATGCTAGAGTTTTCTGTTTTTCCATACACGATTCTACTTCCGCTGACCTCTCACTGTGAAAAGAAACAAACATTTCTTTTTCCACCAGATTTTAAAACGGACAAAATGAAAAAACGTTTTGGCAGTAGTGGGCGCTTCTCTGCAGGTTCCACCAAAGGAAACTCTGTACACTTAATTGGCTTGTTAGAGACTTACTGTCAGGTGAAAACTCAACTGAAAACATTTTTATCCATATATGAGTAGTTCTCCGACCGTTGGTTCGCAACGTAATACATTATTAATGTTATATGCATTTTCGGTAAACAATAATATGTTAACTGTGTTCTCTAACTAACACAACTCAGATATAAAAATAGAAACCGTTTCAGACAACACCGTTACCCGCCTATGTATACTTATAAAACCCATGCTAATTCTCTCGAACAATCATTACAATCTGGACTCTGATCTACTTGGAAGCATTTGACGCATACTAGTGTCCCCAACATTTTATTATAGATATCTGCTTAGGAGAACTATATTATCATGACATAGCACGTGGTTTTAAAGCAGTACGTAATTTCAAACTATTGCATAATGTGTAAAACTTCCAAAAAACATCCGGTAATCTGAATAAACTACGGAGGTAGGAAACCCAATTAGATGAAATTCGAAAGAGTAACTTAGGTTTGCAATACTTTGTAACTATCCTATCGGATGATAATTCAAACATCGAAAACGAACAACGACCATCGACTTCAACGAACTTGAAATGTCTTTGAAGCGATTCGCACTGAAATTTGTCAAATAGATTTTAGATCCAAAAATGTTATTCTGTTTAATATAGATGAGAGATGACACGATTCGCAAATAATTATCTGTTCTACTTATGGCTTCTTACATCATTGGGTTTCGTTAAAGCGCTCAAGTAAAATTAGGCCTTCGAAATTTTGTCCAATCTTATAACAATTGAGTGAAAATTGCTTTGTGTCACACACCTTAACCCGTGGAAACGTTTTCAAATCGATTCCCCGATTTAACATTGATTTTATTAAACCGGATCTTACACTAATACAACGGAGAGCCAGGTTTAATTCACGTACCATATTTGTCGAATCTACCATCGAATTTCCAAGTAATTGATAAGAAAAGATAGAATTAAATGAGGTGCCATATGAGTTTAATGCACCTTGAACATCACATTCTTCAGTTAATACTCTAACGCAAGACAGTATCTCATCAAAGGATATTACATTTTCTCACTTAAGTAAAAGATGTATTAACTAAGTTTCTAAGACAGACACTAGCTACTATTATGAACATTTCATTCTTTATTAATAGAAATATGTCAAAATTGAATCGATGTTTGTGACACCACTAAACTGAGAATTACATGGTTACACAGTTAAATCAGAAAATCCGTAACAGCTCCAATGGTTCAACAATCAACACAACAATGGGTTTTTGAATAATCATGCTACATTTCCAACTTTCAACCTGATAGACTGTCTCTTAAAACACATTTGCAATATATACACCCATTTTGTGTACAGCCTTCTACTTTCCTTCACTCAAACTTGAAAATTTTCCAATGTTTCCACAAATGTTTTCAGCATGAACTATCTTGTAGTACATAATATTAAATAACATATCAAGCCATTCCCAAACCATCTCCGCTCACCACTTCAATTTAGAAAATTGTCTAATGAACCCATTTAAAATTCTCCTTCTTGTGATTCCTGTTTTTCTCGTTTTTTTCTTTATAAATAAACTGTACCCAAAATACAAAATACTAAAATCTGACCTTTCTTTTAAGTATGAAGACATCATTCTTGTGATTGTATCCCGGACACGTGACAAGCAATCTGACTCGAAACGTAGAACAGATAATTACCAGATATCAACAAAAAACAGAAAATGAAAAATAAGGTTGCGGTAGCCATATTTAGTTGCATTCAATATTTAAAGATGAGCGCATAACATCGACGAATTTATTTGAAATTGATCATTCACTATGGATGGTACTACCTATGCTAGTTATTTTAATATGTTGCATCTACTAACCACCAGCTTTAACTTTATCTAATCAAGCTTTCGTATAAGATTTTTCACATCCTGCACACCATATGCCTATAGCCGGTGACTTCAATATAACTAATTTGATAATGGCACGAACACAGTAAGTTCAGCTCTACACACCTTTCATGAAAGCCCTTGACTTACTAGGTTACAAAAAATTTATTCATAGACCAGCTGGAAAGGGCAACATTCTCGACTTATTTTTTACTTTGAATATAGATCCGAGTAAGTTGCAAATATTGCCTTCTTCCTTTAATGGGGATCATAAAATATTTTCTCTCCATCTACCATGCACTTAAAAACCTAATAAGGACGTCAAGACAGTTTACCATTATATAAACTAGTAACTACTTTCCACACTTTTAAGGATAGAAGTCTGGTCCCAATTCTTCCTTTACAATGATTTTTTAACTATATCTTCTGTATTCCATTTGAAAATTTTAGAGTAAATTGAAGGAGCTAGCAGTCCAAAATAAGATAAAAACGAACTAGGTAGGAGAAAATAGAAAATAAAATAAAAGAATGAGCTGCAGTCACAAAAAACACTAATGATATTTTCGCTCGTTAACGTTACTATGAACAATTGAGTGACAGCAAACTTAGTATACGCCATACATTTAAGTGTTCAGAAAATAGAGTACCGTAGAGTTGTGATATGGCGAAATCACTAAGCAGATATATACTTAAATTTGGACCAATCACTACATTATATTTTAATTTATCATCTTGTCCTCGATTTTCCTTAACTTCGATTATTACTATTCTAGTTCGTACGATAACAGATAACCCATTGAATTCGTTTATAAAAATGATAAATTACAAAAGTATTGTGGTGCTCACATCCCCTTTCTTTACACACCACTACCGGTTTCTAACTGTTTGTCATCATCAGGTGGAGACAGTAAGATCAGATTCAGTGAGCCTTAAAATTACAAAGTTATCCGCAACGAGGGCACCTATCTAAAAAGAGAATAAAGGCAGAACTATGAAACTCGTTTGGTGGACTAAGCCAACTCGGTGCCGAAACGCTTGTTCGCGTACATTAGACGTAGAACTGAAGCTTTTCACCGAGTACCTTGCTAGGGATCTATGAGAGGTTCGACTGAACATGAAGATGAACATAAGGCAGTTCTTCTCGCCGCATATTACAGTTCGGTTCACACAGAGGAGACGTTTCCAATTCCTCTGCTCCATGAAATTCCAGATATCTCGATCTTGCCAGAGATGGTGCAGTATTTACTCGAACGACTCGGTGTACACTCAGCACCTGGTCCGGACGGAATACACCCAATGCTTTTAAAGGTGTTGTCGAGTATCATACAAAAACCATTGGCGCTAATCTCCAGTTTATCCCCGAGGTGTGGTTGGTTACCTCAAGTTTGGAACTACGGCATTGTCAAACCAATGTATAAGGGCGGTGAAACCAGTGATCCGACTAACTACCGACCGGCTACCCTCACATCGGTAGTTATGATGACTCTAAAACGAATGCTGAAAAACAGGAAAAAGATTTTCTGTTTACAACCAGTCAGTTATTATCTGCTCAGCATGGTTTTACACAAAGACGATCATGTGCATCCAATCTCATCACTGCTCACAAGCACTGGTGTGTTGAACTTAATATAGGCCACCCGGTAGTCACTGCCTTTATAGAATTCGGTAAGGCTTTTGGCCGTGTTCCATTTCAACGTCTATTGCTCGAGATCCGTGCTCGTGGTGTGAAGGGGCCTGTTCTAAATTGGAATGAAGACTTTCTTACTAGCCGTTATACACAGATCGAGGTTTACGGAGTTAGATCGCAAACTACATGTCCAACTTCCGGGGTTCCGCAGGGTTCTGTTCTCGACCCGTTACTTTTTCAAAGCATATGGTAATGACCTCCCCCACTCATCAAATCTGAATTGTCTACTTTTTACTGCTGATCTAAAAGTTTCTGGTGCAGTAAGCTCTTCTGCTGAGAATACAGTTTTCCGGAACCAATTTAACAAATTGGTTGATTGGACACTATAACGGCAGCTTCCTGTAGACCGACAGAAATGCGCTGTAATGCTTTTGGGGCAAAGCACGCATGAAGGTGCGTATTTCTTCGGCGATGATCACCTGAAATGGGTTGATATTGAACGTGCCTTGGGTACAATTGTGACTCGGTCGCTTAAATCCAAGGACGATACGAACAGAAAAGCTGCTGCTGAAAACCGCGCATGGTGGGCTATTAGTCGGTCGTTCTCGGCGATTACTCCACAAATGTTTCGCATTCTTTATTCCACATACGTAAAACCAGTGTTGCAATATGGTTTGCCAGCTACCTATTCACAAACTAAAGGTGAGTTTGACCAGTTGGAAAAAATGTAAAGTCGGGCCACTAAACGAGTATAAGGATTAAAATCAATTCCTTATGTGAAGAGAGTTCAACGCCTCAACCTCATGTCGCTCAGCATTTGACGTATGCGCTACGACGTGCTGCTCACTTGTCGCACATTACTGGGAGCCTATGGTGACGAGCTGCGGAAGTTTTTCCTTCTCATGGGGGACACAAGAAACTCGTGGCCATGCTCTAAAGCTTCAAAAGCGAAGGACACTACGCCTAACACAGGATTCACGCTCTCAATAAGAATGGTGAACTCGAGGAATGCGCTTATATAAGAGGATTTTTAAGCAAGATCTGAAACCATTTCAAGCAACTAGTGGATAAGGTACTGCCTGTTACCACGGCAAAGCTGTACAGCTCTATACAGGATTTCTTCAACTGAGGTACTCCTGGACTATGTTGCTGATATAAAGAGATGCGACTTGCAAGGTCTTGACCCTCTGTCGTCTATCAAGAAGAGGAAGAAGGAGATTGTCTTTGTTATTTTAAATAACGCGCCCCGTTTAAATTTTGTTTTTACGCTGCTCAAATCGATTAAATTTCAAAAATGGCTCAAAATTCTTGTCTTTGCCTCTACTCTAGCCGCAACAGAAATGTTTTCAAAAGTATAGAGTGCGACGTGTCAGCTTAAATAAATGTTTTGCGGCCCATCGATGGCTTATATAGCTATGCGCTGACTGCATGGAGTATGTTGGAACTTTCGTTGAGGAGCGTAAGCGTTTTGAGGAAAATAAGCGTTCTCCTCCACGTCCGTCTCCTAAGCCCTAAACGTTTGCCGAATTAGCTAGGTCAGTGGATCCGTCTACCTCCAGCCAGTATACCGCATCCTTGAGACCACAGAAGGCTAAACCATCGCCATCCTCCTGTCCTTCAAAGGCTCCCTGGAAGCCAGTTGAAGCTATTCGAGGTGTTTACACTAGCCCGACTAAGGATGTTCGCGCACTTGCCCTCGTAGTCCACGATTTAGAAAATGTGGTTGCTGAGCTGCAAGCCAGAAACCAAGGTAGCTCAACACGGGCCAAAAATGTCCTTATCTTGACGCAGGTTGAGCTTTTGATCCGATAATCATAGGCTCATGAGGAAAGTGATCAAAGAAAGTTTATCGACCTACTCCGTGCTTCAGGCATGCAACCCACTACTCCGCTGAAGCGAGTTCACCAAATCGGCAAATGAAGGAGTGGCCCAAACGACGCATCTACCAGATCGCCGCGGCGAATTCACAAAGCAGTGCGATCGCGACTACTTCCTTTTGAAAGCAGAGAAACGTAACCGCGTTGAGGGCAAATGCATCGTGCAACCTGACACCCCGCCACACATGAAAACTTCTAGCCTAATTAGAGCAAGAAAGTCGAACTTCGGTGTTAATCGTAGCTCACCGTATTCGCTTCCGAGGCGAAAGTTAGTAAATGACACGAGTGTGATGATGACGCTAACACATGAAACATATACTCCAACATTGAAAAGCGCCAGCGTTGAGCTTCGTCCATAGAAGGATGAATCGTTGTTGAGTTTTTGTGACACAAACCACGAAGATGTAACTAGATGCCAGGAGTTGCCATCCGTTTCCAAAACGAATGCTCTATCTCTTGATGAAATACAACCTTCAAAAAACGCGAAGCGCCTCGGGTATTGCGCCAGAGGACAAAGAGCTCTTAGGTAGCCCTACTACTGGGAGTCTGACCCCATATGATAGTCCTCTTCTGTTCTATACAAACGATTGTAGCATTATAAATAAATGGGCTGAACACCTCTGTAGAATTGACGACACCCACTACAAAATTGTGGGGATCACGGAATCATGGTTGTCTCATGATGGCCGCATACCAGCTTCAATAGCGGATAGGTTTAGTGCGGTAAAAAGCGATCGACCTCTTGGTAAGCTATCAGTAGGGGCGTTCTTCCTTATTTATAACGCTATTTTTTTCAAGAAAAGTATTTCTTTTACTACAAAGGAGGTGCAGATCATATCTGCCGTGCTCATGCATGGATGCACGCGTATAGTGGTGAACTGCGTCTTGTTTGGAAGAAGATGCTCTTTTGCAAATTCCTCTTTTGTCTCTTTAAGCCTTAGCACCACGTGTTGTAATCTTCGGCGATTTTAATCTACCCGAAATAAACTGAGAATACCAAACCTCGCATGCCCCAGGAAACACGAACGATTTTCTGGAATCGCTACACTTACATGTACTTTACCAACACGTGAACGAACCAACTAGATTCAGAGAGGGTCAGGCTCCATCTACTCTTGACCTAGTTATTTCAACTTCTTAAAGCAGTATACTAAATTTGGTCTCCCTGCCACCACTATAAAAGAACGACTATGTAGTGTTAGCCTGCGAGTTACTCCTGTTAATTGGTAAACCCACACTTAGAGTGTCTCGATCCTTCATTGGGATCGTCCCTGTGGCCCTATTACAGGCAGCAGCACTAATCCCATGGCAAAACATTGACCATGTGGATGGGATGCGGAAGAACATCAAGAAAAATTCATTAGAGAGAATTTAGCTAAACTTATACCAAAGAATAAGCAAGTTCTTAAATATATTCACAACGACATGGAGTCACCAAAAATCGCTCATGCGTAATTAATCTGCTCCAGGCGCGAGAAAGTTGGTGTGCTTTGATTGATTCTGGTCAAGCGGTCGACGTTGTTTTTATCGACTTTAGGAAGGCGTTCGACCGCGTGCCCCACCGCCGATTGCTCGTCAAGCTGGAGAGTTTGGGTATTCAAGGTTGTCTACTTACGTGGATCGAGGCATTCATCTCAGGCTGTCAAACCGTGTAGAGGTATATGAAGTTTTGTCTTCAGTGATGTAGCAAGCTCCGAAGTCCCGCAGGGATCTGTCCTTGGCCTATTGTTATTCAAAATTTTCGTGAATGACATTCCGGATGCGGTAGCCATCAATTGTCTTTTATTCGCGGATGACGTGAAACTGTGGGTCTCTGTCAGTTCCTGTGATGGCCACAAACAACTGCAACAATCAGTTGATGACTTACTCAGCTAGGCACATCGTTGGTCACTGTCTATAAATAAAGACAAGACGGTCGTCATGCGCATATACTCCAGCGACACTGCTGGTGAATATTTTCTTGGAAGTAAGCCTATTAGAGCGTTAGCTCTCGGAAAAGACTCAGGGATTCTGGTTATAGATTCATTGAAGTCGAAGGCTGACACTTGTCGAAGAATAGGCAGTGCTACCAGGATGCTCTGGGCGATTCGGCGTTCATTTGCGACCATTACCCCGCAAATGTTTCAGCCAATTTTCTCTGCGTATGTTTGTCGTCTGTTGGAATATGGGCTACCTGTTGCATTTTCTCAGTCTAAAGGCGAATGTGACTTACTGGAGAGGGTACAAAGGAAAGACATTAAGATAGTTCGTGGAATGCTCCAACTAGCGTACGTGGATAGAAGGAGCTTACTAAAGCTCTACTTCATAGAACTTCGAAGTGAAAAGTTTGACCTGCTCCTAACACGCCGTATTTTTCGTCAATATGGAGACAAGTTCCTCCGGTACTTCCGATTAGTAGGTGGGTCGAGTACTCTTGGGCATGACTTTGCAGAAGCCTAGAAGGCTTAAGCTGAGCAATGCGAGCACGCTATCCAGCCGGGTTGTGAACACATGGAACTTTCTACCGAAAGGGATCCTGTCTCTACCATCAGAACAGCAATTCAAAAGCGCGTTGGATCAGAATTCGTTAAGACGAATGGACTTGATCCCCGGAGTGATATAGTGGTGTTCCTCTACTCTGAGGGCCTGCATTGTCAGCAGAATTCACCCATGTTTATTGCCGTGATAAAGCTTAAACGGGATTTTATCCCTTCTGCCTTCGATTCCGTATAAGAAGAAAAAGAAGAAATCTATCCATATTCATGGCCAAAAATTACAAAAATATTGGGACAATAATTTCGAAACACAAAAGAGGGTTTACAAGGAGCGCTTGTGTGCCACTGTTTGATAAGGCTGGTACGACTAACCTGTTCAATTACAGCACGAAACCGGTTGTGGGTGTGAATGACGGAAAAGCATGCATGTCACAAAAAGGGTTTCTTTTTAATTTTTTGGTATTTCTTGAAATGAACTGTTGTCCATCGTTTTTTCATTCGATTTGACATGCAACATGCATTAACTCTCTCACCTTTCGGTGATGAGACCTCTGCCATCTTCTATTCACAGGTTCACACGCCTGTGTTACTTACGAATCAATACTGGTAGTGGCGGGTGTTTTCAAGCACACCTTCTTCTTCTTCTTGATAGACGACAATGGGGCAAGCCCTTGTGAGCCGCATCTCTTTACATCAGCAACATATTTTAGGAGAACTTCAGTTGAAGAAATCCTGTCAAGTGTTGTTCAGCTTCGCCGTGATTACAGGCAATACCTTATGCAAAAGTTGCTTGAATTGGTTTTCAGAGCTTGCTGAGATAACCTCTTCCGAAAGCGCATTCCATAAGTTAACAATTCTTGTTGAGAGCGTGAATCCCTGTGGTAGGCGTAGTGTCCTCCGCTTTTGGAGCTTTAGAGCATGGCCACAGGTTCTTGAGTCCGCCATGAGAGGGAAAAACTCGCGCAGGTCGTCACCATACGCTATCAGTAATGTGCGACGAGTTAGCAGCAGGTCGTAGCGCACACGCCGAATACTGAGCGACATGAGGTTGAGGCGTTGAACTCTCTCCACATAAGGAATTGATTTCAATCCTTGTACTCCTTTCGTCGCCCGCCTTTGCAATTTTTCCAACTGGTCACGTTCTCCCTTAGTTTGAGGATAGGTGGCTGGCAAACCATATTCCAAAACTGGTCTCACGTATGTGGAATAAAGAATGCGAAACATTTGTGGAGTAATCGCCGAAAACGACCGACTAATAGCCCACCATGCGCGGTTTGCAGCAGCAGCTTTTCTGTTCGCATCCTCCTTCGATTTAAGCGTCCGAGTCACAATTGTACCCAGGTCACGTTCAGTATTAACCCACTTCAGTTGATGATCCCCGAGGAAGTACGCACCTTCAGGCGTGCTTGGCCCCAAAAGCATTACAGCGCATTTCTGTCGGTTCACAGGAAGCTGCCATTTTACCGTCCAATCAAGCAATTTGTTCAATTCGTTCTGAAAAATGGTATTATCAGCAGAAGAGCTTACTGTACCCCAAACTTTCAGATCATCCGCAAAAAGTAGACAATTCGTATTTAATGAGTCGGGGAGGTCATTAACATATACTTTAAAAAGTAACGGGCCGAGAACAGATCCTTGCGGAACCCCGGAAGTTGGACGTGTAACCTGCGATTTGACTCCGTTAACCTCGACCTGTGTATAACGGTCAACAAGGAAGTCTTCAATCGAAGTTAGAACAGGTCCCTTCACACCACGAGCACGGAGCTTGAGCAATAGACGTTGAAATGGAACACGGTCAAAAGCCTTACTGAAGTCAATGAAGGCAGTGACTACCGGGTGACCCATATCAAGTTCAGCACACCAGTGCTCGCAAGCAGTGATGAGATTGGATGCGCATGATCGTCTTGGCCTAAAACCATGCTGAGCAGATTTTAGCTGACTGGTTGTAAGGAGAAAATCTTCAATCCGTTTTTTTCAGCGTTCGTTTCAGAGTCTTCACGACTACCGAAGTGAGGGTAACCGGTCGGTAGTTAATCGGATCACTGGTTTCACCGCCCTTATACATTGGTTTGACAATGCCGTATTTCCAATCTTTAGGTAACCTACCATACCTCGGGGATAAATTGAAGATTATCGCCAGTGGTTTATGTATGATACTCGACAATACCTTCAAAAGCATTGGGTGTATATCGTCCGGGCCAGGTGCTGAGTGTACATCAAGTCGTTCTAGTAAATACTGCACCATTTCTAGCGAGATCGAGATATCCGGCATTTCGGCGTTGCTCTCATGGAGCAGAGGAATGGGAAACGTCTCCTCTGTGTAAACCGAATTGTACTGAGCGGCGACAAGAACTGCTTTACGTTCATCTTCATGTTCAGTCGAACCTCTCATGGATCTCAAGCAAGGTACTCGTTTTACGTCTTATGTACGCAAACAAGCGTTATGGCATCGAGTTGGCTTCGTCCGCCAATCGAGTTTCATAGTTCTGCCTTTTTCTCTTTTGATGTAGGTGCACTTGTTGCGGATAACTTTGTAGGTTACATAGTCATCAGTGCATCCACTAGAACAAAACTTCCGCCATAACCGATTCCTTACCTTCATGTATTTACGGATAACGTTATCAAACCACGGCGGTCCCTAAGCGGGGGATCTTCTATTTATCCATGGGGCATGATTTTCAAGCGATCTTATTTTACCCAAAAAGTCCAACCAACAGGTATCAACATTCTGCGATAGAGGGAGTGACCAGTCCATCGAGTTTGGAGTCGTGATTAGACTCTTTGTGTCTAATTTCCAGTAGTTTCTCCGGGCATGCGTACGTATTCTCGTTGAAGACCTTGATTCCAAACGAACCATAAATAACAGTGATCGCTGCAACCAATAGGGGTCTCAATAGACAGATTCGTAACATCAGAGAATCTAGGTGTGACCAGCAAATCCAATATTGAAGGAACTTGTCCGGCGCATATCCTCGTAGGATCGATTACATTCTGTACCAAATTCAGCTCCAAAATCGTATCTAGGAATTCTTGTTAAAACGGTTCACCTCTCAAAACTAAATCCGCCCAGTTGATATCAGGAGCATGCAGATCTTCAAGAACGATACAGTCACCAGTGATACCATACCGTTTGATTTGATCACATAACGCAGGATCGTAAGCGCCAAGTGAGCGGTAAATGACATCAAGTGATGCAGCTCCAGAGCTAGACTTCATCATACACCAGATGCTTCCGGCATTTCTAGCATCATGTTGAAACCTTTCCAATACTTCTACAATCAGTTGCTCTTGAAATTATACGGCAACGCCGCCGGCAGATCTCGAAGCTACTCTGTCAATTCTGAAAAGCGTATAATGTGGTAGCGCGCACTCCATATCAGATATATCCATTGTTAACCACGATTCCGTAACAGCAATGATATCTGGCTGTCGACGACAAGCAATTTCACTTACCTCGTCAAGTTTATTGCAATACTCGAAATGTCTTCACAGAATGATTAACTGGGGTTCGATTGACAGCGGCTTCCAACGAATGTGCGGCCTCCTCCTCACTACTCGAAAATCCACAATATGGAGATCAACCTCGCCAACTTCTCTGCGTGCTCGCAATTCTTGGGTAGCTGTTTTCATTTTGATTCTATCTTCAGGAGACAGGTCGCGCTGTATCTTAAATGGCTCACCCTTAAGACGATGAGCGCGTCTTAGTACCATCTGTACTTGCTCATCCGAAGCTAAAACAATTTTCAGCGTCCGAGGTTTATCATCCCCTTCTTCCGGCCAAGTCGGAATGCAGAAATGATGGTAACTCCTTCCTCTCCTTGATCAAAAGGCTTTGAAAAAGTTGATTGTAGGAAAGTTCGCTCTTGCTGTAAACGTATTTCAGCCATGTCCCCGGTTTGCTCACGAGCATTCACCATAATAAGGCATCGCTTTCGAGAATCCAAACGTGGCTTCTTTGAGACCGGAGATCTAAAAGCATTATCAGAAGTAGGAACTTCTCCCACTACATTTAGCTGAGCCTCTATTTTGCTCAATCGCTGTGACAAGATATCATTACCCGGATCACTGGGTAGACCCTTCGACGTCACATCTGCGTAAGTCTTATTCCTTCCTGACTGTTGAGCAAACGGTGTTGAAGGCGAGCAAACGTTCAGTTCCTGCGCGTTCAATGGATTGTGGTGATTGTTCGATTAACGATCAATAATACTCAATCATTCATCATCATTCATTCAACAATAATCAATAATACTGTTATTCCAGTTCTCATTGTAAAACCTACATTATTCAATACATACTGTAATTCGAGTGAGCGTCGTTTGTTCTCACTTCCGTTCTTGGTTTGGTTAATTAATTCAATACAATTCAATTTATTACATTTGGCGTCGCGATCAGCAATTCCTCATGGCGAATTCAATTTTGGTACCACTCGACATAAATGCAAATGCTCGAGAAATGGAAGACTATTTTGAAAGATTCGAAATTTGGTGTATGACACGGCTGAAATCAGAAAATGATAAAAGTCTGTTTATTTTCTAAATTCGATCGGAAAATCTGCTTATGCGTTAATAAAAATTTGGCTTATCCGAATTCGCCAATTTTCCTTCCATACGAAACGCTGAAGGCGCTTTTAATGCAACACGTGAAACCTGTACATTTCGAACCAACCGAAAGTGCAAAATTTCATTCCATGGTACGTCAGTCCAATCAAAGAATTCGCGATTTCATTCTACAATTGTTAATTCATACAGCGAAATGCGACTTCGGTGACGTGCTAGAAATGCAACTGAAAGATCGTCTAATTGCTTTAATACATGACAGTGTTTTGCAGAATGAACTCTTGAAGCTGCCAAAACCCTCTTTTAAAGATGTTCAAACTCACTGCGAACAGTATGAAGATGCGCGTGTGGCAACAACAGATTTGTGGCTAGCAGAAAATTCCGTCATGCTTAATACACATAAACGTGAAAAAGCCAAGGCTCTGATGCAGACAAATGATGATGATACCTTAACTATGCCGCTTGGCGAAAAAGGAAACGTTGACTTTCATACATCCTATCATCGTATGGAAAACACTCCCGTTACTCTGAATATTTAAACTGCATTTGGAAAGACAGTTCGACCGATTTCTAACAGTGCCATTGCTCTTGCTACAGCTGTTTTGTGTGATGATGAAACCTTGACCTCCCTATCAAACGACTCAAGCGCTACTCTTGTTAACACGTCTACATCCGCCTGTATCATTGATTCAAACGGAAAATCTGGTTTTCATTACCAAGAAAGTGGCTTCAAAGTTAGCAAACTTCAGAATTCATCAGATACCATTTCAAATAGATCACCGAATTCATCTTATCAAGCGAATTCAGCACTGCCTTTTCGCTCATCTAAACGATCGTCAGATAATGTACATTTTTAAACCGCTAGAGAAAAAGCCTTACTGGCACCTTCGACTACTGCCATTGAAAAATGAGACAATTGTTGGCAACTGTGGATGATGTTTCGGGTTCGCTGGAACCCCCGTGGAGATCAGAACGTTTGTTGAACATGCCGTACCGGGATGATGAAAACAGGGGATATTTTGCAAACTGCGGTGGTTGTGGTGATTGTTCGATTAACAATCAATATTACTCAATCATTCATCATCATTCATTCAACAATAATCAATAATATTGTTATTCAAGTTCTCATTGTAAAACCTACATTATTCAATACATACTGTAATTCGAGTGAGCGTCGTTTGTTCTCACTTCCGTTCTTGGGTTGGTTATTCAATTCAATACAATACAATTCATTAAATGGATCCTTGATACTAATACCATTTTGTAAACGGCTTGTAGGTGAGGAAGCGAATGGCATGCAAGTTTTCTCCACAGATAGGTGGTGTCTATCCTCGCAGAGGTTGGGTCAATGTTTATGTCACCTCCGTCGAGCACTTTAGAGGCTTTAGTAGATGCAGCTACCACTTTATTCTGACTACTTCCGTGCTTAACACTTGATGGTGGAAGGCATATCTTACATACCGTCCGAATAATATCGC
>JACCGJ010017232.1:0-20194 GCA_013407085.1 Atriophallophorus winterbourni
TGCCTAAATTAGAAATGCACATGTCCGTTTTTCGTAGATCGAGTGTTGCCATGCAGGCACGTGCTTGCTGCTGCAATATGGAAAAACGCTGACGTCACTTTACTCCCGGTTTCCCCGCGCTGGTTACGCAGTGATAATCATGCAATGTCAGTGGACATTTCTTCTGGGAGCGTTCCGAGGCGAACTAATCGCGTGTTTTCATCTGGTTAATATCACACAGATGATGTTATACATCGTTTGCGCCGTAAATTAGAGCCACTATACTTCAATCTGTTTATGCGTAGTATCGATAACTTCTCAAATACGACCGGTCCTTGTCCAATGCCTCCAATTACTTTAACGTTAGACCTTGGCAATATGTCACTCACGTCCGTATGTTATGACACTCTTCCATTGAAAACATTATTGAATATAGAGCCCAGTTACGTCGACTGTCAGATATCGTCTCCGGTAGCCAGTTACGACGAAGAAGCAACGATTGCCGCTGTGGAAGGCAACGTTGTTCGGGTATTAGGCGTTCACGATGGCCGGATCAACGATCGAGGACGGGCATCTTCCCATCCGCCTCTCGACTACCTCCAGTAGATCTGTATGAATTCTTAGCCACAAACAAGTATGTGGTCAGTGTGGTTCTGATGAACCACCTGAATTTGCTGGGAAAACAATAGAACGCAAGCAATGCCCTTTTTGTAACCAATGGTATCGTCTCAATTGTTTAATTACCCACCATTTGTGACTGAAAAGTGGTGCTTTGATTGTAGGCAAAATTTTGAATAAGTTTTCATTTTTTCCGGTACCCATGCAATTCCGGCTGTAAAAAATGTGGCACACCACCTGCTGATCGCTGACAAATTTCGCCATTCTACCCGGTAGCCTCAACCATGAGCACTCACCGTCCAGCACGACATCCATCAGACAAAGTCCTTACCAGCCCGACTACACGCCACTCAGCTTTCTCCAGGCGAGGCCGTTTGCCATCAATCATGGGGCCTAGGCAATTATTAGCAAAAACTACGTTTTCGAAGCATCTGGTTCATTTTTGTGCTTACATCGGCTGATACTGGGTTTCTACTTAGACCATGCCAGACGGGCGATTTCCGCTAGCATCACCTGCACCCCATTTGAGGCTGTTACGGTAGCACGTTCACCCAATGTGAGACGTGACTCGGCTTAGTCCTGATCGGTTTTTCGTGTATCCACCCTGGTCACCACCGACAATTTACCCATGCATATAAAATGCATTGGCTGACTTCGAAGTGACTGGTTGCTGAGTTACTACATTCCAGCCTGGAACGAACTGAACGCTCGGCAAGTTCAAATGTCAATTCCTGATCAGAAGTCTCCTCTGACCATACTTCTTGGAAGAGGGCTGTGTAACAACATTGTTTTACTGTACCTAATAAAAATTGACCTTGACACACTTCCCGTTGATTCGTGTTCCGTGATTGTTCAGCTGTACCTTCGTGCACCTTTTGGCTACCGCGATAAATCTTTCATCTCCAGTGCTTTCTCTTCCAATTTCTTGGGGACGTTATCTGTGTCATCAATTTGAGGGTAGAAGAATACGACGAATACAAGGTTCACTGAAACAAAACTTGCTCTTCACAAATTTAAAATATACATTTCATTTTTCATCAATTGGCTTTCTTAACGTAAGGTAGTAAATTGTACATGTCCATATTTTATAGTGCGATCACGAATGTAACGAGACAAATGCGATTTCTTTGTATATAACGAGATAAATATATGTCATGTGTTGAGACGAGTGGAATGTTGCTGTCTTGGGTGATCCTGCATCATTGAACGCATTCCATAAGTGAAGCCTTTACAAGGTGCACACTGTCGTCAAATCTGATTGCGAGTTATCGCGTCAGCGTCAACTCCTTACTCGTGCAAACTACCAAAAGTATCCAATGTTTTATAACATAATAAGCGATGGGGAAATAAGGAAATATCAAGTAAAGTAAAACGAAGTATTAAAGAACTAATCAGTTTCAACGTTAAATAACACAATAACAAAATCACGGGAATTGATGCAGATGATTATGATTTATAGGTTGATGTTTAAACATGTGTTCATTGAAAGCAAAAACAAATGAAATATCACAGTTGAAGCTAACGTTCAATACGGCTGGCCCGATATCCCAATCAAAAGCATGTGTATATCTGTGTCCATGAATTGTTTAAGTTTATAACCTCAAAAATCCAACAAATATTTCTTGTTTAGGCCGATCAAGATTCCATTATGTTGATCAGTGAATGTAATTTTAAGATTATTGACCACTGAGATACGTGGAGCGCTTTTCCCTACAATAAATTTTGAATGCTATTTAATCAATGGGATGAATTAGTTAACCTTCTTTCTGCAGAGTGACAGAGTAGCTTCGAAATCTGTCGGTGGCGTTGCTGTATACTTTAAGGAACACCTGATTGTGAAATTATTGGGAAGGTTTTAACATGATGCTGCAAATGCTGAAAGCATATGGCGTTAGGTGAAGTATAGCTCGGGGCTGCAGCACTGTGGGTCGTTTAAAGCTCACCAGACGCTTACGATCCTGAGTTAATAATGATAATAGTAATAATATATATTCTTGGACATCCAAAGCATGCAATATATGATCAGTTTATCAAAATTTAAACAGCAAAAGAAAATAGAACAGTGCAATTGACCGAAGTGAGCGGGATTTTTAAACATTTGTTCCGTTCAATAGCTTAAATGAATATACAGTGGGTAAGAAAAAAATTTCAATGTCTAAAAGAAATAAAATTTGATTTAAATTATATCAAGATTTACGAATGGTAAAGATGCAAGAAACAAATGGAGAACAGAAATGAAAGGTTATTAAGGTAAAAGTGGTGCGAATTGTAATGAAGTTGTCATAAAAAATTAATAAATAAATTATATATGCATAAATTCATGTTTTTACGGAAAGGTTGGTTGAAAAGATTGAAAAGGGAACATAAATCCATCGGAATAAGAAAATCTAAGAAATTGTGGGGGATGAGAGAGGGTGTTGCTAATAGCAGGGAGTAGGAAGTAGGGTGCTGTGCTTCAATGCTCTTGAAGAATTGTCGACGAATCGAACCAAAATTTGTTCACCAGCCGGATTTTTGCTATCTGCAGGAGAGTGAGTCGCATACGGAACAAACCTCGGGCGGATGGATTTCGAGCCAATTACAATGATGGTTCATAATTCGGAGACACTGGAATATAATGGAAGATTTTCTCTTCACCAGCACGGTGAGAGGTCATCGAAGTAAAATAGTACATCATTTAAGAAATAAGAATGTACATTAAAAAAACATGTTTTTTTAGTTTTTTTACGTTTTTCTTTTTTTGTAGATTTTAATAGTTTTGCACGTTTGGATAGAAAATGTAACATTTCAAGGCCTCATGCGAAATAGAAGACAGTTATATACATAATGGTGTATAGAAAAATGTTACCGAAGGCAATGTTGAGATTTATTAGTGTAAAAGCATTTCAAGTGTCCGGTAACCTGACACTTGAATGGCCAGTTATCCAGAGAATACTATCTGACCTAATGATATACTTATATATGCAGAGAGATGTGGATTTAGAAACCTGGGATCCCATGAGAGTATAGAATGTCTAGAGAAGAGTTTATCTTAAGGATTTGGGATAGTGAGTGAACTGTAAGATTTCCTACAAGCGTTTTAAATTTTCGTGTAGATGTGCACATACGGAAATGTAGAGGAAGATAATTCCAAAGTTATGGATATCTAATTAAAAAGTAGTTACGTCTAACTTTAGCCCGAGACAGAAGGATATTCAATAGCCTTGTTCGATTGCGCAGAACATATTGAATATAATCGCGAGAGCGCATGCCATACTGAAGATCAACTGGCTGATGGGTAATGATTCGGAAGAAAAAAAAGCAGATTCAGACAAATTCTGCGTAGCATAGAGGTTCGACACTCAGCAAATTACACCTTTCAAGACAAGGCAAAGTGTTAAAATATGTAACGTCCGTGACGTGAGTAACGCATATTCCACCCGTTTCTTAGTTCGACAACTTCAAAACTACGATTCGGATGTTATACGGTACTGTAATTAGCAACAATTACAGCAATAATTATACAAACCTCAACTGTATTGGAACGTACAGCAAACAGTGGAGGCAAAATACTCCAGAATCAATTATATCGAATTCACACAAGTTCAATGACGACCTGAGATATAAATATAATCAAAGGAGTTACCGAAATTGCCGTCCAAAATGTCTGTCAAATACAAGACACCTAAAAGTGGTGTCAAAATACAAGCCAATTACAAGTGCCCAAAATGGCAACCAAATTCAACAACAATAACCGACAATGGCATAAACAATGAATTAAAACAAAAGCTTCACCAAATATGTGAACAGAAGATTTCCAATAAGACAATTACAAAAGCAAAGTTTAAGTTCTAAATTCTCAAAAGAAAACAAACAAAACCCAAATTCAAGTCACAAAAATCGAAATTGTATAAAAGTCGAAAGTAGAAAAGAAAAAGAAGAATTTCAAAGCTACTTAACACTTAACATGCCTCTTACATCTCCCATCAAATTCTTCCATGGAGTCTGAATGTGTAATCAACTTAGCTAATGTGTCTGTAACCTGCAATCCATAAAGCAAAAGAGGCACAATAGAATAATGCAAGTGACTTTATTTAGTGGCGAGTCACACACGCCACGTCGCATCACCATCGCTGGACACATGTGGCTTTTTATAGGGAAAACGTTTGCTAGACTAAGACCCACCACGTCCTTCGGTTCTGCCACTCTCCTACAAGAATCTTATGTATGCTATCTAACCCGAGCGAGCCTTGTGCTTTTCATCCTCAAGCAGTGACATCTCGCGCCAATTAAACAAATCTAATCTGCAAAATATTATTAGTGTATCATGAGTTCGAAACACAAATGGCTCCTCAGGTACACAACGGAACACTTTACTCAAATCATATGGATTGTCATGGCTACCATCTGTCGCCCCTATTTCGGCTGATTCAGTGTCATGTGAACCAGGCTAACTATTCATTTGGGCTGAAAAGGTGTCAGGTGAGCCAGGCTTGCTCTCCATCGTATCTGAATTAGTGTCGGAAAATTCAATCACAGAATCCGACCGAGCTAATTTACTGTCAGGTAACTCCGCATACTGAGCACAAACGACAACACAAACTTGAACATCCTTCAATTTTACACCAACGGAAACCATTTCTTGACAATTAACGAGGCTAACAGGCATTGCTATGGAATCTTTTAGACAACATTTGCACAACTGACCAAATCGACTCCAATCAATACGAGTTAGACGTGACACAAAGTCTGTGAGTTGCTAAAACGTAATTTCTAATCCCTTGCAGTATATAGCGCTCTTCAGATCAGCCCATTGTTGCTGGAACGTCTCCGGTAAAATATGCACAATATACTGCAAAGTGTCATTTGCATTCAAAACCGCCTGGCATTCTAATAGAGTGAGGGCAACCTGACATTTATGCATTGACGAAGCAAGAATCGCGAAGCCTTCTGACTGGCCAATCAATCGTTCGGCATCTTTCAATAACGCATCTAAAACTGAGTGGGCCACAAGACAAGGAAGACCTGATGTTCGTTTATGACAGGTGCCGTGAGTTAATTTCAATATTGTAGCATTAGCAATCGCTAAATCTTGCTCCAATTGAAGTGCCTGTTTAGAAGGTGCACGGTTACAGTCGAGTACATGTCTACCAACTGATGGAGACTCGAAATCGACTGTGTGATCCTCAAGGGACCGCACCGCTCCACACACTAATATTGCTGAACGTTCATGCATCAGACTTTTACAATAATGAAAATATTTAAGGAGAAAATGAATGAACGTCACCGAGTGTTCAACAAAAATCGTGTGAAAGGGATCAAGCTTCAATGTTCCAATCCGCACAGATTCACTCTGTTGATAGATCAGGTTCGTTCACCGATTTTGACGACGAAGCTGAGCGTCGACCAAGTTCAATACTGCTTCTATTGCGACGAAACAAAACGAGTATTTTCTCCGGTTGAGACAAATACTGCAACAGTCAAAAGTCAAGTTGTGATGCGAATCTAATTGAAACGATCCAAGTTTACCACAGTAATTTCTTCGGTTGAGAAAATACGGTACAAATCAAAAGTCGAACTGTTGCAATTCCAAGTTGAGTACTGCTTCTACGCACCAAGTTGAGTACTGTAACGTCCGTGACGTGAGTAACGCGTATTCCACCCATTTCTTAGTTCGACAAACTTAAAACCACAATTCGGATGTTATACCATACTGTAATTACAACAATAATTATACAAACCTCAACTGTATAGGAACGTACAGCAAACAGTGGAGCCAAAATTCTCCAGAATCAATTATATCAAATTAAAACAAGTTCAATGACGACCTGAGATATAAATATAATCAGAGGATTTACCAAAATTGCCGTCCAAAATGTCTGTCAAATACAAGACACCCAAAAGTGGTGTCAAAATACAAGCCAATTACAAGTGCCCAAAATGGCAACCAAATTCAACAACAATGACCGACAATGGAATAAACAATGAATTAAAACAAAAGCTTCACCAAATATGTGAACAGAAGATTTTCAATAAAACAATTACCAAAAGCAAAGTTTAAGTTCTAAATTCTCAAAAGAAAACAAACAAAACCCAAACTCAAGTCACAAAAATCGAAATTGTATAAAAGTCGAAAGTAGAAAGGAAAAAGAAGAATTTCAAAGCTATTTAACACTTAACATGTCTCTTACAGAATAGCCGAAGTTATTTTGGTCAAAATACGTTGAATTCTCTCTAAGAGAAAAGAATCACGCCTCCCCATGTTCTTAAATCAATTGGCATGGTATTACAGGGTTCTTTGATACCTGAATGCTCCCGATATATACTGGGTGGATTTAGTTTCGATGGATAAACCGCTCCAACAAAAATTCATAGATATGATTTTGAACCAAATTTGGTGCAGAATGTAAACTATCACATGAAGATATGTGTCAGGCAATTTCTTTTGATATTGGATTAAGTAGTCACATCCAGATTTTATGATGTTAAGAATTTATCGATCGAGACCCGTATCAGTTGCAACGATCAGTGTTCTTTATTGTTCCTTCGAAATAGAGGTTTTTAACCTAGAATAAGAACGAACACTCGGAGAAAATACTTGAAATTAAACACAAAGATTCTTATAACGTCTCAAGATTCAAGAATCAAGATTTAATATTTATGGTTGAAAAAGCAAATAACTTTACAATAACCACATAGTTAACCTATTAGTACGGATGTAATTATATATATATATATATATTATATTATATATATATATCGCTAGATATATAAGATATCATAGAGAGATCTATATATATAATTAAAATAAATGGAACGATGATTATTATTAATATGATCCAGTTAAGCATGCTTTGAGATCAAGAAATAACAATTTTTATTTTTTTTAATTTCAAGTTACATGTCTTTTTGGAGCCATAGTTACCAGGCTTGTGCGGTATAGTCTAGAATCGAATGTATATATGTTTCATCACGATAGAAAAACACCCCGGCGAAAACCGTCCAAATATCCGCCGTAACATGCCGAGCAGCCGATACACGCTTATGTGAAAGGATTCGCATTGAAGACCATTTTCAAACTACTGCAAATCCAGACACTCATGTTATTTTTTTCTTCGGTACCATCCAGGTTTTTGTCGCCGAGCTTGTATTGATAGGAAAAGCCAAGGTCACGACCGCTATGAATGTTCTGAGACTTTCGATTATTCAGCATTGCTGATTCATCTCCATACTTTTATATCGTCATCAAACAATACGATCTTATTGTCGTTTTGTTTCGGTACACCGCTCATATAGTCTGGGAACATTGTTGGTCCAAGCACTAAGCCTTGTAGAAAACAGCTAGCTACATCGATTAACTTCTGTAATAGGACCGTCCACACGAACTATGTTGAGGTAATCACTTATCAATTCATTTAGTCTTTCAACAATGCAGTGTTTCTTTAGCTTGTTCAAGAGTAAATTAAGATCAACTCTCTCGAAATCTTTAGAAATTTCCACGTAGCGCAGCATGAAAACAGCCCCGCATCTACAACCCTCGTTCAATCGTCCAAGATTGTCAGGAAATTTGTTAGACAAAAGCGATTTCTGAAAAATCCATTTTCAGCAACTGCCAAAAGTTGGTTTGTTTTCAGATGTCGCACTATTTCTGCGGTTATTATTCGCTCAAATATTGTTGATACGGAAGACAGCAATGTCACCGACCCGTTATTCTTAACTTCAGAACGGCAACCACCTTTGCAAATGGGTGTCATTTGTACTAGGTTCCAGTCTTTTGGTGCCACACCAGCTTGGATTAAATTATTAAACATGCAAGATAGAGGTTTAGATCGCTGCGTACGACAGATTTTTGAGCAGCTCTGGACATATCTCGTCTGGTCCAGGATATTCCTTTACGTTTAATTTTCGTAAGTGCTGAGCTACCATCATCGGAGTTATCAATACTTCACTCAAGGTCGGTCGGTCAAGTCGAATGATTTGTACTTTATCCTTGATTTCGGTGCAAAAACTCTGGCATAAAACTCTGCTAACAGGTCATCAGACTAAATAACTGGGCACTCCCTACATGTAAGAATAATAATACATGTTGGTTTATCTATTTGGGTAAAATCAGACTGCTTAAAAATGACGCCCCATGGATGACTGGATGATCCACCGCTAAGAGTCCGCATGGTTTGATAGTATTATTCTTAAATAAATGAAGAAAACACGGTTGTTATAGTGAAAGATTTCTTCCGGTGGATGCACCGATGATTGTGAAGCCTACAAGGTTATCCGCTCAACTAAAACATTAATTTTTATGATTATCTTTTATAACGCAGCTGTAGTGTCAGGTTACCTTAGGTCTAGGCATGTCTCGTCACATTGCCACACTTCTTCATCGTAACTGTGCGTATTATAATCATTTTTACCATATGACCATATCTTTAACCGTGATCTGCTTATATTTAACCCATTTATATATGAAAATATGGTTTGTCATAATATATTTACTAAAAAAACAAAAAATGAAAAAAAAACGCCAAAAATGAAAAAAATACTGTTTTTTGATCTTTTTTATCGTTTATAATCGATTTACTATTCCTCTTTGATAACCTCTCACCATGATGGTGAAGAGAATATCTTTAATTGTGTTCCAGTGTCTCCGACTCCCAAACCAACTCCGACACTGGCCCTTGCTCCTTCCGCATACGACTGATTCTTCTATATGGACCGAAAGCCCTACTGGCAGACAGTTTTGGTTTCCCTATTTCCGACAATTCTTCAACTTTCTGCATCGTACAACTGGCCCAAACCTCATGCAATTTGAACCACAATCTCTCATCCCCTCAATTTTCTATATTTTTTCAATTTAACTTCGGTTTTTTATATACTTTTCTTCAATCACATCCACCAACATTTCCAAGAAGTCAATATATTTATAAAAGAACTTTCTTTATTTCATAAATTTATTTTTACTGTGACAATTAAATCTTCATGCGCACCATTTCTTTTATAATTTTTTGTCTTTTATTTTCTTTTTTTTTCAATCTCTGCTCCAGAATCTATGGGATCCTCTCCATTTGCTTAATTTGATGAAATCTAGATAAATTTTTATTACTGTGTGACATTGCGAAAAAAATAACTTTCTCACCATTGTAAATTTACCATCCTTTATTAAACGGAAAAATATTCAAAAATTCCGCTTGATAAGGTCATTTTTACAATTGATTTATTTTGTACACATTGATAACCTGATCATGTTTTGCATGCCTTGGTTTACCAAGAATATAGTATTATTATTATTATAAGTGTACCTACCTGAAATGGGAAAACGGGAGAATCATGAAACTCCTTTTGTGGACGAAGCAGATTCGGCGCCTAAAGGCTTGTTTGCTTACACTAGGCGTATAACTAAATTTTCTCAGCCGGTACCTTGCTTGAGATCTATGAGATGAACGTAATCACAGTTCTTTTCGTCTCTCAGTACAGTTCGATTTACACTAAGCATATTTTTCCTATTTCACTGGTTCATGACTGCAGCGCCGGAATACTGGATATCTTGATCTAGCGAGAGATGGTGCAGTATTTACTTGAAGGACTCGCTGTACACTCAGCACTTGGTCCGGATGGAATACACCCAATGATTTTAAAGTTATTGGCTGGTATCATACACAAACCATTTGCGCACATCCTCAGTTTATCCACGAGATGCGATAGGTCACCATAAGATTAGAAGTTCGGCATTTTGAAGCCAATTTATAAGGGCGTAAAACAAGTGATTCGGCTAACTACCGACCGATTACCTTCACTTCCGTGGTAGGAAAGACTCGGGTAAGACTTATGAAAAAACAGATCTAAGATTTTTTCTTTAAAACCAGTCAGCTAACAATTGCTCAACGTAGTTTTACGCAAAGACGATCGTGCGCATTTAATCTCATCTGTGTTTACAAGCATTGGTGTGCTAAACTTGGTCTATGATACGCGGTAGTCTCTGACTTCATTGATTTCAGTTAGGCTTTTGTCCGTGTTCTGTTCAAACGTAATAAAGCTTCGATTCACCGATTACACGTTCAACTACCAGTGATTGTTGGAAATCCAAGGCATGTTAAACATGATCAATAATTTCCAAAAGCTTTGTACAATCAGATTATAGTATATACATTAGCAATAACAATTTTTTCAAGGTCATTTGTTTCAGCGGAATTAAACGTTTAATAAATATAAAGGTAACGGTATTCAAAGTTGTTTTCAAGTAATCGGTACGTAATCTGATATAGTACGAAAACACATTTATTGAAAGGAAAAGACTAGAATGTTTTCGGCAACACTGATGATCAACGGATAAGGTCCATCGAAGATGCGCGAAGAATCTCGATTGTTATTGTTCCAAACTTTTTCATTTTGATTGTTTTAAATGAATTGATCTTACCTGAACATGAACCGTTTTCTTGTCCGCTAGGCGGAGGTGATTTATTCCACTAGCTTGAGGTCTTGGGGTTTATTGACTGTGACGTGAGTTACGCGTAGTCCACCCGTTTCTTATTTCGATAAATTCAGAACAACGATTGGGATATTCTACGGTACTGTAATTAACAACAATTACAACAAAAATAACTATACAAACCTTAATTGTATAGGAACATCACAGCAACATTGGAGCCAAATACTCCAGAATCAAATTCAATTCAAACCAAAGACGACCTGATATAAAATAAGAAGAATCGGTTTACCAAAATGTCGTCCAAACTTTGTGACAAGCAAAAATGACACTCAAAATAGCGTCCAAATTCAAGCAATATATTGAAGCCCGAAATGGCAACCAAGTTCCGCAACAATGACCGACAATGGCAGAAACAATAAATTAAAACAAACGTTTGACCGAAGTCGTGTAAAGAAAAGATTTACAATAACAGAAATGATTACAAAAAGAAAAGTTTTATATCAAAATACTGTAGGAAAATTAAACACAAGCAAAATCTATTTTACAAAATTCAGGTTTTGTAACTAGGTTCAAAATAAAAGAAATGTTAAAGGGAAAGGAAGAATTTCAAACTACTTTGAACCTTACACCTCCGACCAAATTCTTTCTAGGGCCTAACTGTACAAACCCAGAATAGCAAATGACTTTATTTAGTGGCGAGTCACACACGCCACGTCGCATTGCCATCATTGGACACATGTGGCTTTTTATAGGGAAATAGTTTGCCAGACTAAGACCCACCACGTCCTCCGGTTCTGCCACCGTTCCTTACAAGAAGCTTATGCGCGCATTCCCAGCCGAACGAGCCTTGTGTATTTCATCCTCAAATAGCGACATCTTGCGCCATCTAAACAACTCTAATCTGCAAATTGAAATAAGTGTATCCGGTTTCCGAAACACAAATGGCTTATCGGGTACACAACCGAACGTCTTGCGCCAATCATATGAATAGTCACGCCGACCATCTGTCGCCCCCACTTCGGCTGATTCACTGTCATGTGAACCAGGCCTACTATTCATTTTGGCTGATTTGGTGTCAGGTGAGCCAGGCTTAGTCTCCATCTGATCCGAATTAGTGTCGGGAAATTCAGTCACAATTTCCGACTGAGCTAATTCAGTGTCAGGTAACTCAGCTTCCTGATCACAAGCGACAACACAAAGGTCATTATCCTCAGACGTTTCACACGCAGGCCCCTGCAATATCCAACCCAGCAATGTCTTCGTTGCGAACGGACGGCCTCTTCCACCGAGCCGCTGTTCTAACGCCCAGTGTGCTTCAGGAACGTCACAACCAATCAGCACTGTCACCGGCTGATCATGAACGCCAAATAATTCAACGCCCTTTAAATAATCATAACGTTCACGCAGAGCGCTAGTTGACGATTGGGACACATGCGGCAAGGTTTCTACGGTGTAAGCATTCGAAACCTGAATGACTTCTCCACCATCTGCAGAAAGAATATTTAAGTTCAGACGGGAGCAGTTCATTACCCGTTGATGGCCCAAAGTTGTAAGCGACACCTGAGCAGGGCACTTCGGCATATTGTATTTTTTAACGAATTCACTAAGAATTAAGGTGGCATCTGAACCACCATCCAGGAGCGCTACTGCGTCAATAAGTCCGGACGACGTTTCGATCTTGACAGGCACGGATCCTAAACATACCCTGGCACTTAATGCCGCGTGACTGCAATTGATGTTTGCCGGCGGATTTCTTACCGGTTGATCGTTATGCAGGAGCGTGTGGTGCCGACCGCCACAATTCTCTGCAGTGCATCGAGATCCACTCATACAATTGTCGGACCTATGGAACTGCCGAAGGCATAGGAAACAAGCCGATACCCGTTTATCCAGATCCCAACGACTCTTTACGTCGAGATTCTTAAATTCGATGGACTGATGTAATTTGTGCGGTCCCTTGCAATTACAGCATTCCAAGCTGTTTATGGATCTGCCAACAATGGAAGCATTGACATTCTTTCTATTGCAAACAATTGATGCATGGGCTGCTGAATTCTGCGTCGTGTCAGGGCGATAAAGCTGACCAAATCGACTTCTATCAACTCTTGCCTTACGAGAAACAAACTCGGAAAGTCTTTCAAAGTTTACATCCGAACTGTCAGCCGTAATCGCGTCGGCAGCATCGGCCCACTGCTGCTGTAAGGCTACAGGTAAGCACCTTACAACACCTTCCAAAGTGTTGACCGAATTGAAGTCGGCCTCGCACTTCATTTGCGTCAGCATAATTTGGCAATTTTCCATCTTTATGCCAATTCAGATAAACCATCTACCTTCTCTGAAAGCGTTCTGGCTTCTCCGAACAATTCATCCAATGTAGACCGAGCAATGACATGCGGTAAACCGAACAAATCTCGCAGTATGGTTTTTGCTCTCATATAACCCTCAGTGGGTTGCAGCATGACGCAGGCATCAATAGCTTAACGAGCCTTATCACGGCAATAAAACATCAGATATAATGATCTTTGTGCCGGGTCCGTTAGCCGCGATTCAATGTAGCGTTCCAATTGCCTCATAAATTTCCAATACTCAATTGGATTACCATCAAAGTATGATAATTGAACCTTGGGTAGTCCGAGGCTGATATTCATTGAGGGCTGCAATTCGGTTGTTGTCGTCCCGCTTCTTTCTGGATTGCTGCTCTTGCCAGCTATCAAATTATTCTCCTCTAGTTCTCTCTTTTCCCTTTCCAAGCGCTCTATCGTGGATCTAGCTACCGATAGCTGCTGCTTTAAATCCAATGCGTATTGGGAAGCTGTATCTATGCCCTCTGGCTTATCGCACTCAGTCAATGCTACCTTAGGAGCAACTTTAGGCATTTTATACAAAAGGATTCAAAGGAAAAAAGGAAACAAATAAAAAGGGACGTCACCAATATTGTAAACTGGATCGATTCGCGAATCTTGAACTGCACTTCTCCCCAAGTTCGAGAAGAATCAAATTTCAAGTTGAGTACACCCAAAATTAAGTACTTTATTGTCTGTGACGTGAGTTACGCGTAGTCCACCCGTTTCTTATTTCGATAAATTCAAAACAACGATTGGGATATTCTACGGTACTGTAATTAACAACAATTACAACAAAAATAACTATACAAACCTTAATTGTATAGGAACTTCACAGCAACAATGGAGCCAAATACTCCAGAATCAAATTCAATTCAACCAAAAGACGACCTGATATAAAAATAAGAAGAATCGATTTACCAAAATGTCGTCTAAACTTTCTGTGACAAGCAAAAATGACACTCAAAATAGCGTCCAAATTCAAGCAAAATACTGAAGCCCAAAATGGCAACCAAATTCCGCAACAATGACCGACAATGGCAGAAACAATAAATTAAAACAAACATTTGACCGAAGTCGTGTAAAGAAAAGATTTACAATAACAGAAATGATTACAAAAAGAAAAGTTTTATATCAAAATACTGTAGGAAAATTAAACACAAGCAAAATCTATTTTACAAAATTCAGGTTTTGTAACTAGGTTCAAAATAAAAGAAATTTTAAAGGGAAAGGAAGAATTACAAACTACTTTGAACCTTACAGGGGGCTAGTTTCATTTTGTTGCGGATTGAGAATTTGCTGTTGAGAAAATAATCAGAAGCGAGAGAATGTTGTTTCGAACGTTATGAACATTTCTTTAATATCAATACCCAGAAATGCCATTATTATATAAATCATAAGGTAGAACATTTAAATTAAGAAGATTGTGTATTTTTGCTATGGTAAGAAATGAAGCTAGATCTTATTTGAATTCGTTTAAAGAGGAACAAAGTATAGTTAGAAGATATGATTTGTCTACCTTTTTCCCAATGATCAAAATGTGTGGGATACCGTAAGCTCTTATGTGAAAGTACAATTTTTCAAAACGAATTGGTCAAACTGCTTGATTAGACAGTAAATTAGCATCTTCCTATGTACAGTTATGCTTTTGAGTCCAAGCACGTCGGAAGGTGCGTTATTCTCGACATGGGTTGATATTGAACGTGACCTGGTTAAAATTGTGACACGGTGGCCTAAATTTCAAAAGGATACAAACAGAAAAGCTGCTGCCACAAACCGTTCTATTAGTAGGTAGTTCTCGGTGATTACAATTTTGGAATATGGTTGGCTAGTAAACTTTCCGAAAACTAAAGGAGAACGTGACCAGCTGGAGATAGTGCAACGACGAGCGACCTAAAGAGTACAAGGTCAAAATCAATTCCTTAAGTGGAGAGAGATCAATGCCTCAAATTCATGTCGCTCTGTATTTTGCATGTCCACTATGAATAGCTGCTAACTCGTCGCATATTACTGAGCGCCTATGGTTACGAGCTGCGCGAGATTTTTCCTCTCGTAGGGTTCTCAAGAACCCGTGACCATGCTCTACAGCTCCAAAAGCGAAATACACCAAGCCTAACACAATGATTTTTGACTTGTGGAATGCGCTTCCGGAAGAGGTTATTTAAGTGAGATCTGAAAATCAGTTCATCTGCTAGTGGAGAATGTAATGCTTGTAATCACTAGAAAGCTGTACAACACAGGACAGGATTTTTTCAACTGAGGTATTCCTGGACTTTTTTGCTGAAAAAAAGAGATGCAGCTCACAAGAGATTGACCCTCTGTCGTTTATCCGGCTGAAGAAGAAAACAAAAACATGAAAATAGTTCACATATTGCTACTCTGTTGAGTCTTGTGAAAAAATTTCTGTAATGATTTGAACTTGAAGATCCACCCTTTGGTTGGTGAGCAAAGAATTATTTTATCATTGAATATCTAAGGAATGCTAAACATGGTCAATAATTGTCAAAATGTTTATGTACAGACAAACAAAAATCCGTAAATTCACGAATAAAGTTTCGTCGTCAAATGTCCAGTTCAGTTCTGATTGTACAGAAAAGTAAGTCGCTAACGAGCCAATCAAGCGTGTAGAATTTCTTTTGGTGGAAAGCTGCGGAAAATCACACCACTGCAAATACGTTTTTTTTTTTTCCTTTTCAACCAGTCGACGATTGGACGCTAGGAGGTTATCCAAAATGCAATCAGTGAGCATCTCGTTTCGGTCGATGATGGAAAAAGAAACAGCAGTTTCGCGTCTCAAAGCAAGGTGAGGGGTTAGGTGAAGAAGAATAGTGTATTAAAAATAGAAACTTTAGCACTTATATTTCGAATTTTTTATATGGCCCTTTTGTGGTTATTCGTTTATTGCATTGTTTGTTCAATTCGAATTGATTCTTAACAAAATACACTTTTTGTATGTGAATATAATATAGAACAATTAGACGTTGCCGTCTAACCTGATGGAGACGTTTATGTGCTCCGTTTCGTATGTGAATTCCGATTAACGGTTTCGCCAACATTTTCAGCGCATTCTGCATTTAAATAAATAAATAAATAAATAAATAAATTTTATTCTTGGAAGTCCAAGGCATGTTGAACATGATCAATAATTTCCAAAAGCTTTGTACAATCAGATTATAGGATGTACATTTGCAAAAACAATTTGTTCAAGGTCATTTGTTTCAGCGGAATTTACCGTTCAATAAATATAAAGGTAACGGTTTTTAAAGTTGTTTCCAGGTAATCGGTACGTGATCTGATGTATTACGAAAACACAGTTATTGCAAGGAAAAGTCTAGAATGTTTTCGGCAACTCTGATGATCAATGGATAAGGTCCATCAAAGACGCGCGAAGAATCTCTATTGTTGATGTTCCAAACGTTTTCATTTTGATTGTTGTAAATAGATTGATCTTTCCTAACCATGAGCCGTTTTCTTGTCCGTTAGGCGAAGGTGGTTTATTTCACTAGTTTGAGGTGCAAATATTTTTGGTCCACTACATAATCGTTGAACCCTACAAACTCTTTTTTTCTTTTCGATAAATTCATATTTGTTCATTTTCAGTATATCTTTATGGAATGCCCTGTTAGTACCCTATCATGAGCGAATTCTCTATATGGAATATTTTTCCCATTTAAAAATCAAAGCATATTTCCTGCACATTACCGTGTGTGTATTCTTTTAATCTCCGCTATTGTTTGGCTAAACTAAAGCTATTTATCGTATTATGACATCCTCGATGAATCGATTATGTCTTCTCACGTGATGTGCCTGCTTCCTATTGATGTCGCATAATTGGTCAGTGATCTTATTTGTGCCATGCTTGAGGATAAACCATAAGAGAGTTTAAAAGATTGATGAAAGAATTTTCAAACTTTTGTGCTTTAAAAATCCTCACAACTGACATTTGGAATGTGCTTGCTGGTTTGATTACTCACGTATTATTCGACGAATAGGCATAAGCGGCTAAAAGATGCTCGAAGCAAAAAAGCCAACCGAGTTACGGTAGATTATGCACCGATTAATCTCCACTGACCGTGTTCGAAATAAAAAACAAGCCGCTGAAATAACTCTTGCGATTAACTCGCTTTCATCGAAATACTTTAACTAATCACGCTCAAAATAGAAATCTTGACCAACCGAGAATCCCTGAGCGCATTAGTTAGTGCCACAAGAGATATGTAAATAATGCACAAAAATGCATTTCCCCATGTTTGAAAACCGCGAAAATCAAAGATCACTCACTACCGGCGATTAATGGGCCTTGTCCACCATACCCTAAATGTCTTTTAACCGATGAAGTCCAAAGATAACTAAATCAATCCGCACAGGATAAGTCGAAGAGATGGATGCCAGCTTGCGAAATACGCTCAAAATATTTCAGGATACAATAATCATAATTTCAACGCACAACATCAACAAAAAATACACACGGTTGTAAACATTACAATCGAAATTTGTATTGTCTCATATAAGGTTTCTTTCCTTATTTTATATATTTGATTGCTATCTCACATTGCAATTAGACACACAACTTTCTGAAACCTATTCAATGTTGGCGATGAGATAAAATTGAATGACCACTATTGGCAGTTGCAAATTCTCTGCTGCGTACCTTCTACGGTAACTAATGAGTCGTTTACTTTTATGTTAGCTGAGTTCAGTTTGTACAACAGAGTTTGTAGATTAAGTGCCAACCGATCTTCCAGATTCCCATCGCTTGTATGCCACAAAATATTGTATTTACTTTTCAAATCGGTCGAATATCTCCCGTTGAATCTAACACTGGTAATTGACTTCGGGTGGCTGAGTTACCTCCCAGAGTTATAGTGCTATCTGAGACCTGGGTGTCCGCGCTTCATGTGCCAATTAACATCAGCGAGCAGCATTCCGTCATTAGATACTATAGACCTGGCGATAGAAGAGGCAATGGCTTTGCACATCTCTTGGAGTATGGTTTGCACAATACGGGCACGGATATATCCCTAACCAGTGAAAACGTCCAAGTTGTTCCGAGTATCCTGACTTCCTACAAGTCAGCCCTCGCAATTGCTTGAGTCTACGTCACACTCAGTGCAGCCCAGCAGGCTATTACACAGCTGATTGAGACGCTCAGCATGTTGTTTCAATTAGCTGCCAGCGTACTCATCTTAGGTGATTTCAACCCTCCAGACATAAATTGGGCCGCTCCTGTAGGTTTAGTCTCCAAGCGATACAAAACGATTCTCGAATGGCAGCGTGAGTGATCCTGCGAGGTTTCGTAAAGGATGCACTCCATCCACTCTCGACTGGGTATTGTCGTCTTAGTCCGAAGCGTTATACTTTTACAATACCAAACACCACTCAGCAAAAGAAATCGTGTAATGATAAGCTTCGACGCAGTATTGCATTTTTACAAACCTCTAGCTCGCCCCAGACGCACTTTGAGGCTTTAAGACTGCGATTATCTCCAATAGACTTCAAAATCTTCCTTTTAATTCTTAAGCGATCTCAATGTAAGTGAAAAGTGTGGTAGAATTTGTAGGTATCTAAAAGAGATGCAAGACATGGATGCTATGCTGCAAGTCATGAAAAAGCACATTAGGCCGCCCTGATAAACTCCTAGATTTCGTCGCTCTAAGCAAGATCGATCACTTGTCCTCTGCATTGAAGTTCCGATGCTTCATTTTCGCGGATGATGTGAAATTCATCGGATCAACAGATGAAGATACCTTGTTGCACGACCTTGAACAGGTCATATATTGGTCATAACACTGGGATCTCCCACAGAACCTTAATAAGAGCTAACTCTTTTCCGCACTGGTTGATAAGATTTCAGTTTATGTGTCGGGCAATTCTCACACTGTTAGCGCCACACAGCGTGTTAATGATTTGGGAGTTCTGGTTAGGACTGTCTTCAAATGAGAGGACCAATGCGCCGCTGCAGCTTATCGTGCTCGCAAAGTGCTCTTTCGGCTGAGATCCAGCCGAATACCCGATGTATTCCTGCCCCTTACCAAGACATTAGTTCGGCCGCATTCAGAATATTGTGTTCAAGCGTGATGCTTTTAACAACAAGAAAGACAGCGTCTTTCAACTCGCATGATTCAGGGTCAGCGAGAGGAACCTTACGCTGCATGTCTGAAATCACTAGATCGTTTCTCACTTACGCGCCGCCGTTTGAGTGGACTTAATTGATACCTTCAAGATCTTGAAGGGGCGTAAGTGGCGTTATCATGAACGACTTCTTTGCCTCAAGACCAGAGCTGGGCACCCGCGGACATTCACTCAAACTTGCTAAGGAGTGATGTAGAATAGACACCAGAAAAAACTTTTTCAGTCTCAGGGTGGTAAATTTGTGAAACCGGCTTCCAGAAAACTTATATCCTGCAGTTTTGTCGCGAGTGTTGAGACTGTTTTGGACCGCATCTGGGGTAAGCTTTTTCCCGAATTCTCCCCCTAATTTCAATTCAACATTACGTAGTTCACCATTTTTAGCGTTGTCTGGTAAGTAAGTAAATGCTAGAGTTCTCGTTTTTTAATACATAACTCTTCTTTAGCTGACCTCTCACCGTACCGATTAAGCTAAAAAAATTTTTTTCCAGCATAATTCATAAAGAGGTGCTTCCTAAATACAACCCGGATAATCCCTATGCGTCGAGAATATCCAAATCACAATAAGAAAAACGCTTTGGCAGTGGTAGTTGCTTCTCTGCAGCTTCCCACCGAAAGAAATTCTGGACGCTCGATTGGCTCGTTAGCCACTTATTGTCCTGTGCAACTAAACTGAACTGAACTGAACTGAATAAATTGCAATAAAATTTTGCTCCAATCAACC